>JAGKTI010030310.1:0-12423 GCA_018397915.1 Birgus latro
GGAGGAGCCCAATGAAGAGGAAAGATTAATAGTGTAAGCAGGAGGATTATTTGTTAGGAAAAAGTCAAGTATGTTGGAACTCTCTCCAAGGCGGTCAGGGATACGGGTGGGGTGCTGTACATGCTCTAGGTCATTAAGGATAAAAAAGATGTAGGGTTGTTCACCAGGTGGATCAGTGAAAGGAGAGAAGAGCCAACGGTTGTGGTGAACATTGATATCTCCTAGAATGGAGATTTCAGAGAAAGGAGAAATGGATAGAATGTGTTCTATCGTAGAATCAAGATAGTCAAAGAATTTTTGATAGTCAGTAGAATTAGGGGATAAGTAAACAGCACAGATATATTTAGTCAGAGAATGACAGGAGAGCCGAAGCCAGAGAGTAGAGAATTCAGATGAATCAAGTTCAGGAACACAATAGCAAGATAGATCGTTCCGTACATATACATAACAGTCACCTTTGGCTTTGAAATGAGAATAGAGAAAGTAGGGGGATACAGAAAAGGGTTTGCTGTCAATTGCCTTAGACAGCTGAGTCTCAGAGAGAAAGAGAATGTGAGGTTTAGAGGAGGAGAGGTGGTGTTCAATGGAACGAAAGTTAGAGGGGAGGCCGCGAATGTTACAGAAATGAAGAACGAGTGAGTCAGACAGTGGTTCCAGGCAGCTCTTGTAATTATGACGTCGTAAAGAGTCATGGCAAAGGTTTGAAACAAATAAAACTACAGGAATGCAAAATAAAACCTATGATATAGCCAAACTTGTGAAGATTTTTTCTGTATTTTTGTAATTTTTCACAGTATATTATAAGTACATTTTTGTCTACGGCTGTAAATCTCCGAAACTTTAAAATACTGTTCCGAGATTGGAAAAAGAAAATGCAGGTAAGCACACTGCTGTGATTTTCCAGAATAACGAAAAAGTACTTGTTTTAAATTTAGTCTGGTTCCAAACCATTGCATCTCTTCTAGACACAGGCCCATAATCTCGCTGGGTAATTAGGGCTCTTTGGCACCTCTTCCTTTCGATTTATTTTTGAATGTGGTTGGTTAATACCCTTTCGTACGAAATTTATGCAGATTGCGGATTTATGTAAGGCAGAGTATAACAGTAAGTCGTAAAAAGCATAATAAATCGATTAGGGAGTGGTGTTAAGGAGCTTAAATAGCCGACGAGATTACGGACCACAATGGCTATTTGAACAGTGACCCCTGCTGCTTGAACTAAGGCTGTTACACATCATTCAGAGTGAACTCAGAATACTGTCAGGCATCACAAAGGGCAAATATAACGAGAGTACAATGATTTTCTTTCCTTTGCATTAAAATATTCGTGCTGTAGTGGCAATAATTTCTAAACCCAGAAACTTTTCAAGTTAGCTTTTATACCACATCAGTTCACTATTTATCTTACGTTATCAGCTGACTATCTCCACACGATTATATTCAAGACCATTTGAGAATTAATTGAAGATAAAGGTTTCAATAATCCCTTCTTACCAGGCTGCATGCATTGATCCGACTTTACGTAGAACTAAATAGCACATGCATCCTCCAAGTACAGGAATTAAGAGAGACTTTGAAAAGCAAGGATTTGAAAAGAAAAAAGAAAAAAAAGGGATATGTTGTACAGTTGTGGTTTAATCCATTCTTCGTCCACATATCACTCAGGTGAACAAAAATTTCCTGGTATGAGCCAGTATGACCCATTTTCCATACTCGTAGGAGTGGTTCGTTCGTGTGAAGGATATAAAGTTGTTTATTTATGTATCTTTTTTATTTGTTTTGTTAACTTAAAGTCAATTGAAAAGCAATTTGGCAGCTGAATTTGAAGGAGCAAAAACGTGTAACTGATTTGGTATGTGACAAGGCGCCACGATTCCAGAGGTTTGAATGAAGTACGAATGATTATCTGGCCCAATCTGCTGGGCATGCTATCAATTAATCCCCCATTATCGTATATTCTGTCCTTATATATCCTACCTCATGTTACTCATAGGTGGGGAAAGCGTCTGGTATTAATTACTACTTTTTACTAATTTTGTCTATTTCAGGAGTGCTCATATTGGTCTTCCTCTGCCCATGCAGCTGATAATATCCCGAAACTTTGCCAAACTAGACGGCACTTCCCCCTTGTATCTAGGCAAGGGAAATCTGCTACAGGTTTCGTTAGCCTGGCCAGTGCCACAAGATGCCCCGTACACACCTCAGGTTGATAAATCTCTAAGAATTATAGCACAGGTGGGTATGAGAATTTTATTGTTTAGCTTAATGTTTTTTTTTTTTAAATCACTCCTTCTCTGGGTAACCATGACTGCAGATAGCAATATTTTAAAAGATAACGTTGTTGTAAAGAGTTATTTATTTCACAAGGATGATGTCTAACATATTCTGTTTTGGAGCCTCCAAGCACTTTTACTCAACTACTGATATATTCCTAGTTGTAAATGGGTAAATGAAGGTGATAACAAGCTTTCGAGAAGTTATTGAACTGAATTATTGGTTAAAATTGTGGCGCTGCAACAACTATGTTATGTGACGCGTAATACACATTAAAACCTGTTTACTTAAACAAAATCGACACCTCTATCAAGGAAGAAAAATGGCAACAAGTAAATTATCAATCAGCTATAAAATGAGTAAGAAGTTCATCTCCCCAAGAAAACAAGAAATATCAATCAGATAGCCAGAGGCTCCTCCAGTCGTGAAGGACAGAGTAGGCATCATCCCTCCCCCTATGCCTGTGGAGAAACCTCCAATGCATAAGACTTTGTAGCCTCAGAATCCTTTCATACATGCGACTCTAGAAGGCACCATGGAACGATTTTTGGAAGCCAGACAGGGCAGACATACTCTGTGGAGAACCCTAAATCTCTCATAATCTGCATGACCCTGAATGCAAAGGAATGTTGAGTGCGAGGATGAGAAGCAATACCGTGTGTGACTTTGACCCATCTTTATTTACAGGGACCGTGCCTCTGTGATGGACGAATGCTCCAATAATAGCTGATGGCTGTGAAGAATCAGGAAAGGGAGAGAAGATTTAGTAATCTCAAAATCCCCGCACACCTGCACCTCTCGAAGGTACCATGGTACAATTCTTGGTAGCCGAACGGGGCAGACAGGCTATGCTGAGACCTAAATTCCGTATAATCTGGATGATGCAGTACCCAAAGGAACGTGCATTGCGAGGATGATAAAACATGTTACTGAAAAAATTACTGCCTTGATACACAGAGACCAGTGAATGAGTCTGGAATATGTCTCACACGGTTCATGAACGAATGAATAGCGACTTGTGATGTACAGAACAAGGAACACCAGCCTCCACATGCTAGGAATCGGGTACGATCAGAAAGCACCGTTAGCAAAACGCAAAACTGCATGATGCAATTAATTATGAACACTGAGCCACGATACAGTAGAGGAGGAGCACATCTCACAGCCATAGGCAAGCTTAAATCCCACTAAGGCTTGATGCAGGTGTTGGAGTATTCTCCTACCAGCAGCCGACGAAGTGTAAGATACTGAGATAGTACCTTGAACAAATTAATTGCATGCATACAGGACACTCATAGATGTTTCAAATGTAACTTAAGTAACCTGACAGTGAAACGTTAATCCATGAAACTTAGCCTTTTCCATGCACTGTGGCAGGCACCAGCTCATTCACTCAATAAATGTGGATAGCTACACTCGTGCTTGAAGAAAAACGAACTCTCTCCAGTCTGCCCAGCTGGCGACCCTTTCCAGCACCAGCTGCATCCTCCTGTCAACAGCACACATCTGGGAGCCAGGAAACTACATTATTAGATCACCCACATAAAGGGAATAAGACACCCTCTTTACCAGAGAATCAAGTCCGCCAATGAAGTCAGCAGCCAGTAAGAAACACTTAGCACACTCCTCTATGGAATACCTTCTCTCCAACCGCGGAAAACAGAGTGAGGAGAGCACACGGCCCTGAAACCTCAGGTTCAGTAAGAAGTCGCTAACGAACATTGGCAAGTGGCCGTGCAACCGCAAACTGTGAAGTTGATTCGGAATGCTACAGTTCCATGCCGTATCATATGCATTTTCTAGGTCAACGAATAAAGCTACTAAATGTTGTCCAGATGCAAATGCCTCACAGATTGCTGACTCAGGTCTGACAAGGTAGTCCAGTGTACCTCTGAACCTATGAACCCACTTTGTGACAGAGAAGACTACTCTTCTTTAGGTACTGAACTAGCCTCACGCTGATCATCTCAAACAGCTTGCTTACACAAGATGTCAAGCAAACGGGACGACAGTTAGACACAGCAGAGTATTTTAAGTGACTTAGGAAATGGAAGAACAATATTCATCCACTCAGTGGATACTTTATCTTCACCCCTAATTCTATTAATTTTTTTTTTTTATAAAAACAACAAAGAACAGTAAAGCAACTGGCAAATCATGGCATTAGGCATGCCATTAGGTCCAGGAGCAGTGTCACCACCCTGCTGGAGGGCAGTCTGCAGTTTACAGACAGCAAAGAAAGCATAAGGTTCCCATTTAGTATACGGAAATAAATTACCTAACCTTTCCTGTTGATGCCAGAAATAGCTAAATGGTTTGGAGATATCTGAATATAAAAGACTGTAAGAATGCTCCGCCAGAGCTGAAGCTACTGAAAAGAAGCTGGATAAAGAAGTGCCCTGAATTTTCAGTATCTCGGGAGGACAAGTTGAATACTTACACATTATTTTCGTCAACTTTCCGACCAGTTGTAAAGGAGTGGATGAGGTAACAGACGAGGGATAGGTTCTCCACGAGGTGTGGCACGAGTTCTACAGAACCCACTGATATCGGGGACGAGCTCTCTTAAACTGAATTTAACCCGTCCAGTCCCGACCGATTTTCTACCCAACATGCCCTCAGAACCTGACTGAGTTTCAACTTTTTTTTTTTTTTGGCTCAAACCTCCACTTTTGGTGAGAAACATCGAAAATTCATAGAGAAATCGTCATCCTGAGGTGTACAGGTGTCAGTCAGCCTTACGTTTTCCTTCATTCTCATGGCACCTGGCTACAAAGAAAACGAACTATGGAAGGGTTAACTAATTCAAGCCACTTTATTTTACGTATTTCTTTATTCATTTGGTACGAGTTTATGTGTAGTACAAGACTATATTCGTTTCCACACAATTATATAGGCAACAGAAGCATTGTTCAGTCACCAAACACATCCACATACGGCACCTTCCTTCAAGACATTACCACCTCATCACTTCTGTTTGTTTCTTGCTCTAGCTTCTTTATTTCTTTGTCCTCCACCTCAGGAATCACTTTCACCGTGAATTTCGTCATTGGAGAGACCGTGGGGCAGCATGTTTTTACTGGCCAGGTTACTGCTAAAAGATGAATTGCCGAGTGTGGGGGGGGAGGGGGTCAGGTGGGGCCAGACAGTATCCCCGCTTGACAGCAGGTAGAGGAAGGTCTCCCACATACGCCTACCAAAAATCACCGGCGATTCTTAAAAAATGTGCAAACGATGGGCCTTGCAATTGACTGACGTACGATGCTCGTCGGTAGGTCTGTCCACGCAAAAAAGTAGTGATGTGCATCGTACGTCGATGGGACTCGGCGGGTTAAAAGGAGACATATTTATTCTTCCTAAATTTTCTACAAGCTAAACACACTTCCCATCCATGCAATGGACAGTTCACCTGCAAAACATTCGTGACGTCCGTGGAATAGAAGAAAGGCCAGCCTGTGTCAAAAAAATTTCTGCATCAACACTGAAAGTTGGAAACACTACAGTCAAGACTACAGTGTTCTTCAAACCCTGATAAGTTAGTCGTACCCAATCACCAGAGAGGGACATGCTTCACTGGCACTGAGCTGTGTGCTTTAACCACAATAGGTTAATGATCAATACCATTCAAGGCAGTCAAAGTCTAAAATGAAAAGTTCAACAAAGAATGAGGGGAGAACAATGCAAGATCAGTAACAGATAGATTACCAGTTTGTACAAGAAATGTGCCAGGTCTCCCGTGCTTAGAACAACCTGGTCCAATTCCTCTGCCAAAGATGCCAGGAGACCACCACATTTCACCCCTCAAAGCATGACACCCATTTATGTCACCTAGAAGAACAAATGCCCCAGGAAGCTGATGAATAAAGTGGTCAAAGCATAGAGGGGCGAGGGTGGGGGGGAGGCAAATAAACAAAACAATGTATGTAACTCCTCCCCAGTTATAATTGAACAGCCACAGCCTGAAAGGAAGACTGGTCAGGGAAAGTAGAAAATGGAACATCAATACAGCACAGAAGAGCACAGCCATCTCGAGAACCACAGCCAATAAAATCTTGTGAGAGAAAAGCTGTATAGCCTTTTGGAGCAGGAAGAGTCGTGTCTCTGACCATTGTCTCCTGAAGGCAAACACAGAAGGTGAAACTCAGACAGGAACAGTTGAAGTTCCTCCCAATTAACTCTAGCACCTCAGCAGTTCCACTGCAGAGCAGCTGTTACTGGATGAGGCATGGCTGGTAATCTTCAAACAAATGATACGAGAATTTTGCTGCAGCTTCCAATAAATATCATGACAGGTGGGTTACGTACTTGGCGGCTAAACTTTTTTTTTTTTTTATGCAAGGAAGAAGGAACCAAGGGCCATGGGCCCGCATACTGTTCCTTCCAAGAAAAAGTAAAAACAATACAAAAGAGAGCCAAATTCAAGATCCATTCGTTTCGAGATGCCTGGACACACTGCGTTTGAAAGATTGGAGATCATAGGAAGCAGGGAATACAGACAGAGGGAGACAGTTCCAGAGTTGACCAGTTGCATAAATGAAGGACTGGGAGTAACGGTTAACTCTTGCATTAGAGAGTTGGGCAGAAAAGGGAAGAGAGTTTGTTGCTAGACGGGTACTACGTGCCCGTCGTACAGGTGGAGGGATGCAAGCAGACAGTTCAGAGGAACAGTGACCATTGCAGTAGCGATAGAAGAGAGATAAAGAAGCAACAGTGTGGCGAAGAGACAAAGGTTGAAGGGAATCAGTAAGAGGAGGAGAGTTAATGAGACGAAAAGCCTTTGACTCCACCCTATTGAGAAGAACCGCATGTGGGGAGCCTCCCCACACATGAGAGTTGTGCTCCATACACGGGCGAATAAAACCCGTGTACAAGGTCAACATCTGTGCAGGGGTAAAGAAAGCTCGGAGTCGACCCAGCACACCTAATCTCTTGGAAGCAGATTTCACAAGAGATGTAAATATGCTCTTTCCAAGACCGAGCTGGACATTATTAAAAATTAGTGGGTAATCCTGAGGAAGATTTTGTCGAGTTGATAAGTGTAAGAACTGAGTTTTTGATGCATTAAAAATAACAAGATTATTTTTACCCCAATCAGAGATATGAGCCAAGTCAGACATTAGGTGTGCCATAGCCTCATCCCTTGTTTGCTGAAGTAACTGCTGAGATGGACGTTGCGGAAATCGAATGGAAAGGTGAAGGGTGGAATCATCAGCATATGAGTGGATAGGGTTAGATGTACAGCTTAGAAGGTCATTGATGAATAAAAGAAAGAGAGTTGGTGATAGGACAGAGCCCTAAGGAACACCACTGTTGATAGGTCTAGGAGAAGAACGATGGCCGTCTCCAACAGCAGCTATAGAACGACCAGAAAGGAAACTAGAGATGAAGGCACAGATGGAAGGATAGAAACCGTAGGAGGGCAGTTTGGAAATTAAAGATTTATGCCACACTCGATCGAAAGCCTTTGAGATGTCAAGGCATAAATCCCGAAAGGAGGATACCCAGGAGTCTGAAAGGTAGGTGAGAAAATCGCCAGTGGAGCGTCCCTGACGGAACCCATACTGACGATCAGAAAGAAGGTTGTGATAGGAAAGATGCTTTGAGATCAATCATTGTCTTCCACTCATTCACTTTACCACACACCTTTCTCATTACTTGTCACATATACCTGTGGATCATTTTGTGACTGAACAGGGTACTGGCTATCACTAACCCCCTCCACGCACAATGTCCACTAGAACAATGCTAATCTCATCCACTTCTGCTGGCAGACGCCACTCACCGACAACAACATCTGCCTTCACATTCCCTACTTTTCCATTCATATCTCCAATCAAAAGCACTGTAATTCCTCTCAAGCTTTTCCATGCATGCTTCTGCCTTTGCCCAGAACCCTTCTTTCACTCTGCTTGCACGATCTTACATTGGCACGTACACGCACACAATTGTCTACGTTTGTAATCTTACTTTCTGTCATTCACACACACAATCCTTGAACCAACTGATCCATACTCTTATATTTTCTCTTTCCATCTCTTGCATACAACAGTACATACATCCTCTTTTACCCTCTCAGTCTCATCTACTCCCATGCATATACACCATCTGTACTCCCACTCTGTCACACTCTCGCCTCCTCATTTAGTCACAGGTAATCCACATATGTCCATTGTTGCACCCTCAAGCGCCTTGATGATCACCTCATTATTCATGTTTGTATTTTTAGTTACCGGTAGTTGTTTTCCCGGGAGGGCCACTAACCCACAACTGACCCATGTGTTGACACATGGGGAACACATGTTGATTGGTTATAAGGTTACCACTCAGCATATTAAATGATTTCCTGGTTTACAGGACATCATTTGGCTTGCCACTCACTGAAAAGCTACCCTGAAATAGAGTACGACTAAACTGAGTGGGTGGATTATGGGCGTTCACACTGACCAAATTTTTTTTCTAATTCCGGAAATTGATTTTTTTTACCATCTTGGCAAGAACTATCTGGCACACCTGGCAATGCAGGTTTTTAGCTTCCTATACCCATCGTGCGCTTTGCAGTGAAGCACTATTAATTTTACAAAATGACCGTTTACACACCAGTGAAAACTATGCAAAGGAGCAGAAAAACATCGCACTAAGAAATATCCATATCCCCCCTCCCCCCAAAAAATATTAATGGTGCTGAACTGGTACAAAATGACTGGACATACGTGACGAACAAGATCAGTACATAATCAGTACATAATATTATTGCAAGTATGGCGTCTTTCCTGTTTTCTGGGTGGTTTAGTTTCTGTCCAAAGAGAGGCGAGAGATGGTATTTTTAGACTCTAAGCAGATAAGAGTCCTCCTTTATGTGTACAGGCTGAACCACAGCAGCTAACATTCAATATGGCCCGCGATTAGCACCTCACATAAGGGGATTAGCGGGAGGGGAGGGGAAGTTTTTACATCCACATATTCACCATGAAAACATATCATATGTTGCTGAAATGTTTGTGGAAAACAAGAAATATGCATAATGAACAAATTCAGTAAATAATATGTGTACTTTTAAATAAAATTATAATTATGAATGTTTTCCTCCTTTTTTTATATTTATAATGTTCATTTCTGTATGGATTTTTTTGTTTTTACTCTGGGTGGTATAATACGAGCGGAAATAGAAGGATGCTATTTCTAGACTGTTTCAAGATATTGTGTGCTGCTGTGTGTGCATATGTTGAACCATTTCGGCAAAGATTCGATATGACCAGAGATTAGCACCACGCACTAGGGAATTAGTGTGAAAGGAAGGGAAGGTTTTACATCCACATATTAGCCACGAGAACACCTCGTCTGTTGCTCAAATGCTTGTACGAAACAAGAAATATGTAAAATGAACAAATTCATGTACTAATAAATAGGAGTATAATTACGAATGTTTTACCTAATTTTTATGTTTATAATGCATATTCCTGTATGGATTTGTTTTATACTAAGTGGTATAATACGTATGGAAAGAGAGGAGAAGGAAAGAGAGGAGACAGATAATGGGTGTACTGTAGTTGTGTAGGGACAACCCTCACGGTCAAAAAACGATAGGGCCAGAGATAAGCAAGATGGGTTGGGGAAGGAGAAGGAAGGGATGGTGAGTTCGGAAGCTGTGGTTATAAGTACAGTAAACAAGGATTACTAATATTTTTCCTGCAAATACAAAAAAAAAAAAAGTACGATACAAATAATAATGACAAATAATGTTAGTAAAGGAAAAACAACTTACCTTTTAGGCTTATGGGGCTCTGGGATGTGAGTTGTAGAGTGGGCAGAAAGAGCGAATGACAGGATGCTTCTTTCTCTCTCCCCTCCCTTCCCAGGTCAAAAGCAAACTTTGAAAACCAGTCACTGTCTGGGAAACAGTTTCTTTCTTTTCTTGGCATACTTGCTTTCTTTTTCTTACTTACACCAACACTTGAGGGAAGCAAAAGATGCACATCCACTCGTGACTGATTCACAAGATGTGCTGGCAACATGCATAATTAAAAGGGTATAGTAGGTCTGTGTCAACATCTCCCAGATATTCGTTCACTTCCCAAAATTCTTTGTAGTTTTTTACAGATCGCCCTGCATCAATGCCGCCGGCCATGCTAAGGTAAGGTATCGTTCGACACCAGCGGCTAATTATGTGTTAAGACCAAAACCGATACTATGAATTCTTGCTTCATGTAGACATTTTATTAGCATTTTGAAAGAATTGATAATGCATCTTTGCTAGTGGCTGTCATGTGCCAGTAGGAGTAGGTTTGTAAACAGTGTTCTCAATCCGTAGCAGGTGGCCCTTGAAAATCGTGGCATATACCTCAAATGTAGCCCAAATGTGTTATTCAGAGAAATTTACACCTGCATCCCCCCATCCCCCCGGTAACAGTGGAGATACATAGGAATATATAGACGACACTATAAAGCACGTTAGTCCTATATAGGCCTATGCACCAAAGAATTAAAAAAGGGATTAAAGAATCCCCCGAGCTAGACCTTACAATGAGATCATATAGCCCCGCTAGGTAACAGGAGGGCGCTACCCCTCCCGGCACGGCAGTCCCGGGCGCGGCTCGAACTCGCGACCCCCCGGTCCCGAGCTTGATGCTCTACCTCTGAGCCACCGTGCCCCCCTGCACCAAAGAATGATCATTACCAAAAGTCGAAAACATGAAAATAATTCTTTAACTTAAAAGATTATTAAGAATTATGATGATGGTTAGCATTTCCTTGTATACAGGTAATGAGATATATGGTTCATGACTGAACGAAAGCTATATAATTTCAGTGAGAAAATCTATCCAACAGAAGACTCGGTCCAGCAGTTAAACACGAGAGTTGTGAGAGTTCATATTTTAAAAAGTGCTTATTTATAATTTCACCCTGAAACAAAGTAGCAAACATTCTTTTTAGTTGTATTATGCAGTATCTAATAAAGATAATTCAGCAGCATTAAAAGGTATTGGCCCCCATTTTATTATGCTGAAATATCTTTTTTGATTTAGTAAAATAATACGCTAATTATCGTGTTTGTACGATTCATATGCATCATATCAATTTTCTTAAAGAGTATAAGATGGATACACCTGGGAGGATGATAATGTTCCTTAATAATAAAGTAAATAATTACCAACAGTGCAGTCTGAAACAGAAGTATGTTACATATGGGCAACTAGCAGCAACATTATTTCAAGCCACGATACAGTATGTGAAAATAGTCCAATAATGCAGATAAAATGTGATGATAACACGGCGAATCAGAAGGTGGTACAGTAGTCTTAGCTGTTGGTTGAACTATAGCCTAAACAGCCGCTTTAGTCTGATTGGGAGACAGGAGCAACCAGCCTAGACTGATGCATTATAACTGATAAAGCGAAACTTGTAGAACAAATTGTTAAATCGAATTTTAAAACTTGCATTGTCATTAAACACTGTGCATGTATGCATATACTGGGTGACTATGCTTATATTCAGTATGTCCACTGCATTGGAAGAAAAAAAAGTAATATAAATGTTATAAGTATTGGGTAAGAGATTACTACACAGTTTACATTTAAAAAAATAATTACTGCATTGGGACTTGATGAAGTCTATTCTAGGTTCTTCGATGACACACAATTGCAACTTTCTGTTTTCAGGCTGGTCTGTATGAGCAGTGGAAAAAGGAAGCACTGGAAGCCACTGCACGTGAAAGTCGAATGAAACAGAGGGAAGAAATAAAACAGCAAGGGCAGGATGGAACAGAACACAGCCAAACTAATTTCAGGAGTCTGTCTATTATCCATATGCAGGGACCTCTGCTGCTTCTCCTGGTGGGCATCACCGTGGGCAGTGTGGCCTTTGTGGTGGAGAGACTGCTGGTGTCGGGGCCTCACCCTTCTACACCGGGACCTAAGAAACTAACATTAGACTGATTAATTTTCTGTACGAGTCCAAGAGGTATATTTTTATTTTACTGATATAAAATAGGTCTGCAACATAATTAAGTATTTGCCTTAGGGCATCATGATTGTTATATTCATACTGTTAGTAATCATTAAAGGGAAACATGAATAATGTAGAAAGTTGTCCAGGTGTCCTCTGTGAATTAATAAGGTACTACCAGCATTAAATAAATAAATAAATACATACA
>JAGKTI010030313.1:0-12421 GCA_018397915.1 Birgus latro
TATAGGGTGTTTAAAAAAAATAATTCTCAAAAACTTAACAAGTTCTCCTCGCCCTAGTTCCACCTTACGGGAAAACACTTCTGGCTAAGTTTGACTGAAACGGGTATATTAGTGGCAGCTCAAAAGTGACACTTTTTTAAATACAGTATCTTGAAAAATTCACAATTTTTCTAATGCGATATCTCTGTGCACTCTAACAGAAAAGTTTTGTGTATTATAGTATAAGATCTTCTGAAACTAACTTGTAGCAGTTTATTTTCCGTCGTTCATTACATTCTCTTTTCTTATTTTGTTTTCACAGAGAGCGCATGGCAACCAGGCGTTCATCATTAGTCTGGCTGATCGGAAAATCACAGCCGTATATAAATGGGAGCTGGTTACCCTCTGTGGAACAAGTACTAAGTGTTTTGTTCCATCATGTGGAAGAGAAAAAGACAATTTCCAAAGCTGGAAAAGAAACCATCTTTTGCGGTGAGGGAAATTTGGAAAATAGCCAACAAGTACAATGAACCAGTTTTGCAAACTCTTGCCTTGACAGATGGAAGTAGCTTTTCATCCCAGTCATGTTTCAGTGGGATATCCTTTGTCCTGAGTGATGCGGTGATTCCAGCTGCTATCTCTTCTCTGTTCTTGCATCGAACTCAATAGACTGCAGCAGGCGAAATCATAAACTCCCCGAGATTATGACCAAGGCTTTGGCAGCAGCCGAATGATTGTCCCAGACAGATTTCCGAATCTTGCTTGTTGCTGCATGGCGACAGCAGACAGATTCGGCTGGAGTCGGACCAACAAATTCATCATCGTCTGTGGAATTCGCTGACGTACAGGTGGATTCCTCCAAAATGACTGTCTCCTCCAACCTCGTCCTTTCCTTTCATTCTTTCTGTTTTAGCTGCAAGGCGTCTGACTCGCTTTTCCTTATTCTTTCCTTGACCTTGGCCATTACAACGTCGATACCAGCCAAAGCTCTGTCCTCGCGCCGACTGATCAGAAATCGTTTATCTTCATCCGGAATGTTGCTACTCAATGCCTTCGAGTGTGCCACGCCGAATATCTCTTCCAGATCCGCTTTGAAGAGATCCCGCTTCATCTTCTCACTGTTTCTGTCCTTATTCTTTTTTCAATTTTACATACTCCTCATACAGTTTCTTGAGCTTCTTGATTTGCCAAATTCATCAAATTCTGGAAGCTTTGCTATTTTCCAGATTTCCCTCTTCGTAAAAGATGGTTTCTTTTGCAGCTTTGGAAATTGTCTTTTTCACTTCCACATGATGGACCAAAACACTTTTCATACTTGCTCCACAGAGGGTAACCGGCTCCCAGTTATATACGGCTGTGGCTTTCCTGTCAACCAGACCGATGGTGCACTTCTGGTTACCACGCTCTCTCCGTGAAAACAAAGTAAGAAAAGAGAATGTAAACGAGGGAAAACAAACTGCTACAATGACCAGGCACCCAGACCAGCATTAAGGACTTGTCGCACGAATGCAGTTTATTAACGATGCGGTCCTGGATTTCATGAGGATCCATAGTGCAAGATGCAGTTGCCTGAACGACTGACTTTGAACCTGAAAATGTGACAAATGAGTCATGTCTAGAAGTTAGAGTATAGTGTCTGTCTTTATCAACAGCAAAAATTCGGAGGTAAACATAGATGTATGAGTCAGCAACCGAAACCTGAGGGCACACTCAGTCGACCACACACACTAACACCCACACATTCACTCGATTTGGAGCCTTCGGTGTACAGTTGGTGGTAGCCCAATTGTCTAACGATGATGTTACGGAACATGTGGTGGACCTCCGCCTCTGGCACCTTGGTATTCTGTGCTGGAAGCCATGAAGCATCAAGAGTATAGGTGGATGGCTCCCAAGGCACTATGTTATTAAGCACCAACTTGTCACAGTCACTGAGGTCGACACCAAGCTCGTAAGTTAGTAAGTGGAGGCGAACGGCATGTGGCCAACGAATCCCCCCAAATAAGATGGTGGTACTGACGCAGGGGGAGCACAGGCCACATTGCTGCTATCACTTTTTCTGATAGTCTTTATGCCGTGGGACAGCAGCAGGTTGTCATAGCGTATACAGAGGGGAGGCACATTTGCCTCCATTTCCATATGAGCTGCATGAGTACACCTCAGGGCTCCAAGACACATTCACAAACATTTATTCTACAACACATCTAGTATCCTCAATGTGGCATCAGATGCCGACCCATACACCTGTGAGCCATAGTCGGCACCCTAAATAGTACCCACGAGGTACTTGAGGACATATAAATGATTCTTGCACTCACTTCGCTAACATTTATTTTTGATCAGGGGTACAGTCACAGCCTTTTTCCACTCTAATGGCACAGTTTCACTCATCCAGTCCTTCTTACGTATCTCCAACAAGCACTTCATTCCGCTCTCTTCACTACAAGTAATCATCTCTGCATACAACTCATCAACCCCAGCTGCTTTCCCATTTTTCAGACGCTTCACGTTTCTTGGCACTGCATTCCTTCTCTGCACACCCCCAAATCCAGTCATGTTTACAGCCGCTCTGCTCTCTCTATTCCCATTCATCAGGCTTTCAAAATCTTCCTTCCATCTGGTCCTTACTTCATCCCCATGTGTTAACAGTCTACCACTTACATCCTTCACACTTTCACATTTCTTTCCGCTTCAACATTTCCGTACTTCTTTCCTGAATAATTTTCAATTTTTAGGGTAGTTTGCATCCATTTTCCTTCCTAGATCATCATTTACTTCCTTTTTCTTCTTCACTAGCCTCTTTACGTGCTTCTTGCTATCAATGTATTCAGTTCTTATTTCAACTGAACCCCTGTCCTTTAACCACTATACCCACTTCTTCCTCTTTTCCTCAACTGCTCTCTTAACCTCTTCATCCCACCATGCCGTATTTCCTCTTTGTTGTTACTCTTGCCACACCACACACCGCTTTAGCATTCCTAACTAAGCAGTCCTGGTATACATTCCACAGGCTGTCCAGATCAATTTCATTCCAATTCACTGACTTTGGTCGTGTATTCACTTGCCATCTCTTTGATCCTCAGCTTCTCGACTTTCAGTCTTTCTCCCTGACTGCTCCTCTCTCTCCTGGTCCACCTCACCCCTCTCAGCTTGATCTTGCGTACAACAGTCATATGATCTGATATACCTCCACATCGTCCATTCCCAGCATAGGCCTGACGTAATCAATCAGGCTCCCTTCAACACGATCCCCGTTCCCTCTGTACCATGTATATTTATGTGCTTCTTTGTGTTTGAAATACGAGTTACAAATGCACAACTTTCCTGAACCATATCCGTCAGTCGCTTCCCATTATTATTTTCTCCTGATACTCCATTACAACCCATTGTGTTATCCACGAGATAAATGCCTACTCTTCCATTCATATCACCCATTACGATCACTTTATAACTCCTGGGACTAAGAATAATAATAACAGAAATAATAATAATAATAATAATAATATAAATAATACAGTAATAATAATAATAATAATAATAATAATAATAATAATAATAATAATAATAATAATAATAATAAATCGTGCAGTGAAACAAGAGTTCTGGGCAAATGTGGAAGCGTGCATGGAAATATCTGAAAGGAATGAGAGAGTGTTTTTGACTGAAGATATGAACGGAAAGGCAGTGAATGTGAAGGTGGATGGAGGTGTTGGTGAGTCGGGTTTGCGGGCAGAAGTGAATGAGAATGGCAGTGCTCTAGTGGACATTTGTGCGGGGAGGGGGTTAGCGACTGCCAGTACCCTCTTTAAGCACAAAATGATCCACAGGTATACGTGGCAAGTGATGAGAAGGGTGGGTGGTGAACTGAATGAACGGAAGGCAATGGCTTACTATGTGTGTGTTGTTGACAGGATGAGAAGATGTGTAATGGATGCAAGAGCAAACAGAGGTTGGAGGAGGGGACTTTCTGATTACCATATGGTGGTGATGAATGATTTAAATGCAATGGAGGAATAGAAGGAGGGAAGGACAGAAGAAAGTAGTCCATACATTGAGGGTAGAAAGATTGCAAGAAGATGAAAAAAGTCAGAATATAAAAGAGAAGTGGAGGAGCGAATGGGTAAATATGACTTGCAGCAGATGGGAGAGGTAGAAGTTGTGTGCAGGATATTCAAAGAAGAAATCTGTCCAGCATGTAAGGTGATGTGTGAGGTGAATAGAAGACGAAAAAGGGTGCAAGGAACAGAATGGTGGATGAAGAGGTGAGACAAGCTGTGGCTCAAAAGAAGAAAGCACATAGAGTGAGAGGATAGGAAGCAGGGGCGTGGAGGAAGCTGAGAGACAGAAGAGAGAATTATATGCAGAGAGGAAGAGAGAGGTGAAAAGATTAGTAAGAGAAAGTAAGATGAGAGTGGATGAGGAATTTGGAAGGAATCTGACTGTAAAGTGGAGGGAATGTAAGAAAATGTTCTGGAAAGAGGTAAAGAGGGTTAGACAGGGTGATCATTAGGCGGGGAATAAAAGATAGAACCGGTAGACTGTGACTGAAGAAGGGAGAAAAATTTAGCAAACAGAGAGAACACTTTCAGGAAATGTTAAACACAGATAATGAAAGTAATGCTAGTATAAATGGCTGGGGAGTGGCTGAGAGAAGGAGGAGGTGAGAAGAGAGAGAGAGAGAGAGAAAAAAAACAGTAGGGTGGAAGTAGTGGAAACCATGAAGAATGCCAGTATAGGGAAACCCCAGGAGTGTGTGGTGAAACGGTGAAGCATGGAGGAGAGATGGAAGTTGTGCTGACTGGCCTAGGAGAAAGGTAGAGTCCCGGAGGATTCTCGGAGGGTTGGAAGTCAAGTTTAATTATTTCCCTGTACAAAGGAAATGGGAAAAAAGAAGTGTGTGGTAATCATAGGGGCATCTGTCTTCTTAGTGTAATAGGAGAAGTATATGGTAAGATACTTGCTAACGGAGGAAAATAACAGAAGAATTAGTGGGTGAAGAGTGAAGTTTTAGGAAGGGTAGAGGTTGTGTAGATCAGATATTCATTATTAGGTCTTTAGTGAAACAGGTTATCGAGAAGGGAAAGAAGCTGTATGTGGCCTTCATGGATTTGGAGAAAGCATATGACAGGGTGGATAGACAAGGAATGTGGAAAATATTAAGAATATATTGAGTAAATGGAATGATGTTGAATGACGTGAAGAGTTTGTACGAGGGGACTAAGGCTACAGTGCGTATGGATAGTGAACTGAGGTAATTTTTCTATTTGAATGTTTGACTGATACAGGGATGTGTCATGTCCCCATGGTTGATCAGTCTATATATGCATGGGGTTATAAAAGAGAAACAAGGTAGGGCAGTGGATGCTGGAGCTGCCTTAATGAAAGAGGGCAGCATTTGGAAACTCCCTGTACTGTTGTTTGCAGATGATACTGTATTGCTAAGTGAAGACGATGGGGAACTGCAAGGCTTGATGAATGAGTCTGGAAGAGTGTGTAACAAACGGAATCTAAAGGTGAATGACGGGAAGAGTGAAGTTATGGTCTTCGAGAGAAATGAAGTCACTGGATGTACAGTGAGGCTGGAATGATGAGGAAATGGAAAATGTGAGTACATTTAAGAACTTGGGCAGTGTGATGAGTAAGGATGGGAGTTTGGGGGGTGAAGTTCTTTAAAGAGTACAAATAAGGATGAGTGGTTGCTGGTTCTTCGAATGCAGTGATAAGAAACAGGGAAGTGAGGATGGAAGTAAAAAAAGTCGCTGCATGACAGTATTGTGATACCAGCTCTGAGGTATGGAAGTGAAACTTGGACCTTGTTGGAAGGACACAAAACGAGAGTGAGAGCAGTGGAAATGAGTTATCTGAAAGGAGCATATTTAGTTACATGGAGAGACAGACTGACAAACGAGGATGTGAAGGAGTGCTGTGGTGTGGATGTGGGTGTGACAGAAAGCATTAGGAGAATTACGTTGAGGTGGTTTGGCCATGTAGAGAGGATGGAGAGCGAGAGACTAACGAGGAGAGTGTATGTGAGTGTGGTGGAGGGGGGGGAGGGAGGGGGAAGCCAAGGATGAGATGAAGGGATGGAGTGGAGAGGTATGAGAGACGGTTGTGTAAGCTGGGAGCAGGGCAGTGAAATGGCGGAGGACAGGGCGACATGGAGGCGATCTGTTTGTGGTCACCCCATACCGGATTAAGGCGTCTGGCAATAGATGATGATGATGATGATGATGATGATGATGATGATGATGGTGATAATAATAATAATAATAATATATTTTTTTAATGTCTGACTCTGGGCATAGGCTTCACAGCCTGCTATCAAGGCCCAGCAGTCCTCCTACATACCATACACCTCTACATGTCACCTCTTCGGCGCTAACACCCACCGTCCATATTGAATACATGTTAGGGCTGTCTCATACAGGACTGGTGTACTGGTATTAGCGGGGGTATTTTAAAAAGTCGGCTGGTCTTCTGGTAGATCAGTAAAGCATGATTTAATTAAATTCAGATCCTTAAACTGTTCCCTGCCCCAGCGGGGATTTGAACCTGGGTCCGTTAGGACTGGAGGCCACCTCTCTACCGATTGAGCCAGCGCCTCCCCCTAATTATTACTACTACTGCTACTACTACTACTGCTATTATTATTATTATTATAAACACTCTTAACCTACTACCCATAACAGCAAAGGCAGCACCCTCCGAATCGCAGCGGGTGATATTTTAGTCCTAATTCTGGAAATTTGTCACAATGTTGAATTCATCAGTCAGCACCACCCACGCACGAGGCTGGATTTAGGGTCTGGCAAGAACAGTGCCTCAACTAGCATCCAGAATCGCTGATGGGTATTTTAAACATCCCTATTATACCCATCTCGCTTACATATAGTGACGACATAAATCATAGCTTGAAAACTGAACAAAAAACGACGGGATCCTGTGTTGAGCAACTTTGGAATAATACCATGATGTCTTGTTCAGTAGTTTCGTAAACAGAGAACCATAGATCAGCAAAAAGTATTCATTATCTATCCTGGACAATATATTAATTTTCATACAAAAGAATGTGTCGTTTTGCAGCGGTGGTGTGTGTGTGCGAGGGTGGCATCATCCACCAGCTGGGAGCCACTGGCGTGCCTGACGCTGAAACCAGCCTCCGTCTGCCCTGCCTCCATGTGCTGCTCTTTCGCCTTTCTGCTCAACATCCCTCCTACCTGGCCGGCCACCAACTCCACAACAGTACCACCACCACCACCACAGGCCATTGTGCCATGACAGACCTGGGCCAGTCTGACGGCGAACAGATGGACCTTCTGGCCAGCCACACC
Organism: Birgus latro; assembly: GCA_018397915.1. Taxonomy (NCBI): domain Eukaryota; kingdom Metazoa; phylum Arthropoda; class Malacostraca; order Decapoda; family Coenobitidae; genus Birgus; species Birgus latro. Next base: position 7,311 of record JAGKTI010030313.1, read on the forward strand.
CCTGAGTCAAGTTACAGTAACAAGATGGCAGATTCTACCCCTAGCAAACAAATAAAATATGAAGAAATTAAACCAAAGACTCAGTTGGATCAGACCGGAGCCCCAGCGGTTCACTATCTGGACTCATTCACTCTCTGCTTATGGGTGAACGCTGACATGTTCCCAAGTATATCGGTGGTGGTGAGCTACGCCATCAGTGACCAGCAGGGCAGTTTCATTCAAGTTGGTGAGTACAGTTATCAGATGCACACAGTTATCTTCATCATAAAAACGAAAAATTAAATCATATGTGCGGCGTCAGTCCGTAATATCAAAAATCATCCGAAACAGCCTAAGTATGTACTGTTGTTCGAGACTGCTATATCCTAAATTTATTATATTCACTATCTAGTACATGGTAGCTGCTGCTTGCATGTATACAATACCTTAATCTGCTCATGTGTTTCCAAATTTGGCCTGTTAGAATGATCCAGGCTAAGGTTTGGGCTGTCTTGCTATACTGGGGTCGGGGTGATGAAAAGAGTGCTGGATCTCGTCAATAATATAGTCGAAGTTTATGAGGCAGGAGGAAAACGAGAACACACACACACACACAAACGCACACACGCGCACACACACACACACACACACACACGTCATTAAGACAGATATTCGAAATGATCAGTAGATATGGCATAGAAATACTGTTTTTAATACGAGTTCCTTGATTAAGATATTCTCTTAGATAATTTCTTACAGTACTTTTTACACAAAAAGTACAAGCTGTTACTGATAAGTGATGCGTAGTAGCGTAATAAGCAGAGTAAATTAACTAAAAAATCCCTAATTATTTTCGTGACTTACTATTCTTCTTTCACGATTATAGGAGTATAAGCTCAATGGTATAATGCAGACACCATAAAATTCTTTGGATAAATATAAACAATGCAAAATATTTGGAAGTAATTTCAGTGAAAGCTGCGTTTAACCTCGATTCGACACCCACGTTCCAACCGTTTGTTTTTGACGGTTTTACATTCATAGCAAATATTTTCGGCGAATTTTAACTGTCTTTTGATAGGTGACAGTCCAAGTTATGCGACTGTTTTACTTAAGTTAAATACATCTATTTGTTACCTCATTCAAATCTACATTTTCATCGTTTTCATCGTCGAAACCCCATTTTCTACCAAAAGATGAGATGAAGTAGGACTGTGAAAGAAGGAAAGTGAAAACACGATAACGGGAACACCAGCAACAATATGCCGGGTCCAACAAGCCACACATTCATCCACTCTTCATTCATGACTCCAGAATACCGTTTCTGCTTCACAGGTCCAGCTATTTGCACATATTTGTCTAAGATTTTTCTTTACAGATGAGTTTTCCTCACACCTGCCTGAGAGTCGATCCAGCTATCGCAGGTAATAATAATAATAAAAAAAGTGGGTGCGAATCCCGTCATGTGCTTCCGCAGACATATCTTATCCAACCAACTCGATCATCTGTCAATTCCCTAATCTCTTCAACTTCCATACGTGGCGCTCTTAAACACTCATTTACCAAGATCCTTTTTCTGACTTCCGCGGTCCGGTCGTTAGTACAATTGTCTACCAATTCTTAAAACGAGTTCAATCCAAAAAAAATTTAAAAGGTTTCAGTGGTTTGTCCAGCAAGAAGTTCACACAAGGTTGCTCCCTGTAGGAATTCCTTTTCTGGCTATACTGACACTCACAAACAAAACCTCAACATCATAACTTTGCACTCAAAAGCTCTCATCACCATTACCCCTGCGTGATGCACTGCACAGGGGCGAGTCACTTCTCCATCATCACAATAAGGTGTGCCAGGGCCCTCGGATTAGTTGCCTTTCGGGACCCATAAAACACGGCTCGGCTTGGACGTGTCGAATACAGCAATCCGTCCATAACAGACGTCCCTACACCGGCCGCTACACAGCAGTCAATTAGCTTTTTTTTTCTTTTCTTTTACCATGCTTCCTCCTGCCGTTTTAAACTTACTCATATACACTTATTTCACCACACCCTCTCATTACTCATAAAACTGAACAATTAAAAAATATATATATATTCTTTCCCTTAACCTTACAAGCACATCAAATATTTTTTTTAAAAACGCTAGAAACTCCAGAGTTGGAGGGCCAGACCCTATCACAACGATCCACCTCAGACACATGCAGCTTCCTAACATTTGGAAGAATGACATCATCAGGCCTTTACTCCTGCCAGGCAAACCACCCAACAGCCAATATCTCTGCTTTGAACACCATCCAATCATGCGGGCCTCTGGCCTTTGGTGCCTTCTTTCTTGCGTTAAAATAAAGAAGTTACTCTGCTTCCCAGCAACTATTTTAACCATAAAGCTCAGCCTCCACTTACCTATAGCTTTCCCCTCACATCCTACCTGGTTAAAAAAAAAAGTAAAAAGAAAAATTAAAATCTTCATGTCTAATTGAGAGACATCTCTTAATACTTGGATATATTTTCGATACACACATGACTTTTCCTCAACATACAGACCGCATCAGCACCTCGTAAACACTCTGTCTTGACAACTTTCACAGGTACTACATTCGAACATCGGAAGGAATTACAATAATTAATTACACTACCCCAAGCCAGGCCCCCATCTTAGCAAACACATAATGTATAGAATTCCAGGTAGTATACGGTAGCGCTTTAAGAACAATAACAGATTTGCTACAAAAAAAAAAAAAAAACTCCCGATCAACGACCATACAAATCAAAGTCTAGAGAAACCCAACACGTCTGCCCAAAGAATGAAGAAAATGTCAGACTAACGTGCAGTAAGTACCATCACGCTGTCCTGCCCTCACACGTTGACCGCACCCAACCTACTTCACGCCATAACTGAGAAGGAAAACATCATAGGTGAAACTTTTCCTGGTTACTTCCTTCAGCTGCCAAGTTATTAACGGGTATTCATCAAACTACTCAGCTTCTATCAGACTCCACATTATTTCTTTCTCAACTCCAAAAATAACCATCACCGTTCTGATCAGCATCGGATACTTCCACCAATACCTGTCTATCTATAGCCCGACGCCCTAATCCCGCAAAGGGTGGCCGCAGACAAAACGCCTCCAAGTCGCTCTGTCACCCACCATTTGCCTACCCTTCCCCCAGCTCACTCCCTCCCTCCCCCATGTTCCTCTTAACTCCATCCCTCCACGGCATAACAAAAATTTCTTGCCACCACCATCATCATCATCACTTCCATCCACCACCACCAACAACAACGGCCACCATTACCGCTGCCATCACCTACTATTATTGCCATCATCTACCACCTTTACTACTGCCCATACCAACTGCCCACCATCTACCACCAGCACCACTACCACCTTCCCCCATCTACCACCATTACCACTACCACCATCCCCACCATCTACCACCATTACCACTACCACCTTCCCCACCATAACCTACTATCTTCCACCATTATTGCCACCATGATGACCATGGCTACTGTCGCGTGCTGCCCTGCTTAACTTGCTCTCTCTCTCTCTAGTGAGTACTAATGAGTATACGTAGCGCTCGTTATGCGCAAGTAAGGAGCCGGACAAACAACTTGCTTTAACATCCGCCAAAGGAACCAAAGAAAACCATTTAAGGCCAGCTGAGGATCGGTTCACTTTACTACTTAAATAGGTAGCAAAAATTCCGAGGTTACTCAAACCTTCACTACGTTTTTGCCATTTAGTCGAGCTAGCTTTAACAACTATGTACATTTATACATTAAGCTCAAAGTGAAAAAAAAAGAAAAGAAAAAAACACTATTACATGCATTAACTCCAAGCACATCAGCTTCAATGTTAACAGACCTAAACCAATACTGATATGTTAAATCATGCCGCCTTACAGAAGGTATTCAATACAAAAATCATTAAACATCCTCAAATCATACACATAAAACACAATCCTAATTTAGCACTTCTGTACTAATCTAAAATCATATTAAGTTAATGTCCTTAATTACCAACTCTCTGTTCTCACACGATACTTACATCATCAAAATAGTGGATTACACGTTATGTAAAAGAACTGTCTTATCTCTTTTGATCATTAGAAATACATCTTAACACCACTGTTTACAATGACGTTTCTTCGCTATATCAGAACACAAGTTACATATACTATACTTTTATAAGTAAACAAACTTCACTTCACACTTCAGCGTTATCTTAATTAGCGGTATATTATAATTTATTTCTACACTTATACTTCGTTTCTACACAGACCCGTTCATACAAGTAAACACACTTCACTTTATACTTCAATATTATGTTAAGTGTTTTATATTTAGGATCGCCCTGCTGTACCCTACCGCGATCTGTACTTCCGATCTTCCACTTTTCTTTGTATTCCATAACTCTTAGTGTCTACTCACTGTTACCTCAATAACAGTCCAGAGAGTGTTTCTATAGCCAAGATAGGGTCGTCACAGTCGGGCCTCCAGTCCTCTTGCCACTATTTCTGTTCCTTCTTTAACTCTGTCTCTCTCACATACTAACTAGGGTACTCTCCATAGTTTACATTAGGGGCAGATGGCGGGAATGTTGACGTATACCGTTCATATTTTTCACTCAGTCCTCTCGGTGGTTTTAGCCTGATACATTGTTCTCATTCGGACACTAATTCACGCCAATCGTGGTCACAGCCTGGTTTCTGTGTCATCTCTGCTTACAACCCCTTATCTGGCTCCCTCACATAAAACACATAGAGTCCAATAAGTGTAACAGTATAAATCCATTAGTTGTAACAATACACCTGGGTCCTTCTGCTCACACCGCCTTATCTAGCTCTTACCCATAAGACGCACATAAAGCCCATTAAGTATACAGTAAGTTTAACTCCTCAGTATGCCCTGATTCTTCACTCCTTCATTCTTCATTCTTTATCCTCTTCATTCTTCATTGTTCTTTGGCTTCCTCCTGCTGTTCTAGATGACGTAAATTTTTCTACTAATCCCTGAGCATTTCCTGATACCCGGTATCTCTTTGTGATGCTGAAGCGACACGGTAGCCCTGAAATTTACGTTTGTTTGTGGTTGTGGTTCGGCCATGGGTTGTGGTTGTGGTTCGGCCATGG
>JAGKTI010030314.1:0-12421 GCA_018397915.1 Birgus latro
CTTCCCACACCCTTGTGGCAAACTGCACATGGCCACTCTCCCTCTCCTCTGATTGTACCGCCACCAACCCTAGATATCGTCACTTTTGTTTTATCTGTATTTACCCTTAAGCCCTTGTACCCCATACCATCTCTCCACTTCTTAAATCTTTCCTCCGCCTCCTTTTCATTCTCTGCAATCAACACCAAATCATCAGCATACAGCATCTCCCATGGGAGTCCATCTCTGAAGTCACGTGAGAGGGCTTCAAGCACCATGATAAACAACAAGGGACTCAAAACTGACCCCTGATGCACACCAACATTCACGGGAAACTCATCACTCAAAGCTCCATTCACCCTTACCTGAGTGTGAGCACCCACGTACATGGCCATAACCACCCTGACCAGCCACTCTTCCAACCCTAGCTTTCTCATTGCCCACTTCACCACCTCTCTAGGGACTCTGTCAAAGGCCTTTTCCAAATCAACAAAAACAAAATACAATTCCCTTTTCTTGCCAATATATTTTTCCTGAAGCTGTCGAACAATGAATATGGCATCAGTGGTCCCCCTGCCTGGCATAAACCCAAACTGCATCTCATTGATATTCACTCTTTCTCTAATCATACCTTCTAGAACTCTCTCCATTACTTTCATTATCTGATCTAAGAATGAATAAATGATGACGCAGCCCTGAGGGGATATTCTCCTGTTTTTTGTCTGATCAGCTGATCAGGTCAGGTGCAGGTAAGGGGCTGGATCCATTATGATGTGGCAGGGGTAAACCAGCTTTGCTGTCGGGCCCTGCCGCGGATGTCACCAACTGCACTGTGTAGTTGACCCTCGTGCGGTGTGGTGTGGTGAGGATCTGTCCCTTCTCCCCTTTGGGGCTAAGATGCGAATGAATGTGTATGAGTGGATGAGTAAATTGGTAGTGTGTTGACCTGTCTCGGCTACTTCCCTTTTTCTTGGGGGAAGCAGCCTAGGTATATGGATGGATGATTTGGAAAAGGCCTTTGACAGAGTCCCTAGAGAGGTGGTGAAGTGGGCGATGAGAAAGCTAGGGTTGGAAGAGTGGTTGGTTAGGGTGGTTTTGGCCATGTACGTGGGTGCTCGCACCCAGGTAAGAGTGAATGGAGTTTTGAGTGATGAGTTTTCCGTGAATGTTGGTGTGCATCAGGGATCAGTTTTGAGTCCCTTGTTGTTTATCATGGTACTTCAAGCCCTCTCACCTGACTTCAGAGATGGACTCCCGTGGGAGATGTTGTATGCTGATGATTTGGTGTTGACTGCAGAGAATGAAAAGGAGGCGGAGGAAAGATTTAAGAAACGGAGAGATGGTATGGGGCACAAGGGCTTAAGGGTAAATGCAGATAAAACAAAAGCGATGATATTTAGGGTTGGTGGCAGTACAATCAGAGGAGAGGGAGAGTGGCCATGTGCAGTTTGCCACAAAGGTGTGGGAAGTAATTCCATCCTATGCAGTGTTTGTGATAAATGGTATTAGAGGTAGACTGCGAGATAATGCTGATTTTATGTGTGCGGCGTGTTGGGGAAAGCAGGTGGAGATTGTTAGGCATGAAGGGATTGAACTTGCTGGTGAGTCTCTTGAGTGTATGGAAGAGTTTTGTTATTTGGAAGACATGTTATGTGCCGGAGGTGGGGCTGGAGCTAGCTCGGTTGCTAGGGTGAGAAGTGGTTGGAAGAAGTTCAGGGAGCTGTTGCCTCTCCTGACATTCAGAGGACTCTCCTTACGTGCTAAGGGGTCTTTGTATGCAGCATGTGTTAGGAGTGTGATGCTGTTTGGTAGTGAGGCCTGGGCAGTAAAGGAAGAGGATATTCGCAGGTTTAAACGTACAGAAATGACAATGATTAGGTGGATGTGCAGTGCGTCCCTGCGTGCAAGGCCTGGGGAGGCTGGGTTTACGATGGAAGAGTTGATAGGTAGGATGGGACTGGAGTGTATTGGTGTTGTGATAAGGAGAGGTAGGCTGAGGTGGTTTGGACATGTGGAGAGGATGGGGGATGATAATTGGGTGCAGAAGGTGAGAAGTGTTAATAATGGGGGAGGGGTTGGGAGGGGTAGACCGAGAAAGAAATGGGACGAAGTCATTAAGTGTGACCTCAGGGTTAAGGGATTGAACAGGGAGGGTGCCAAAGATCGAGCAGCATGGAGAGCCGCTGTTAGGTGACCAAGGCTGACGCATGCAAGCATGTTGGAGCCTTCAAAAGCCAATAGAATAGAAACAGAATAGAACAGAGATATCAGTAGTCCTAGTGAGTGATGAACAGTGTGGATTTAGGAGTGGTAGAGGATGTGTGGATCAAATATTTGCAGTGAGAAGGACCATAAGGTGTTTATGGCATTCATGGATTTGGAAAAAGCATATGACAAAGTGGACAGAGAAGGATTGTGGAAAGTTTTGCACATGTACAGTGCAGATGGTAAGCTGCTAGATGTTGTCAAGAGTTTTCATGATGGTAGTGAAGCATGTGTATGGGTTAATGGGCATCTAAGTGAATGGTTCACGATCAGTGTAGGCATGCGACAAGGTTGTGTGATGTCCCCGTGGTTCTTCAATAAATATATGGATGGGGTGATGAGAGGAGTAAAAACACGAGTAATGGAGACGGGGATGACGTTGGTAATGAATGGTGATGGATGGAATATCTCAAATTTGTTGTATGCTGATGATGCAGTACTATTTGCAAACACCGGACAAGAGCTTGGTAGACTAGTGCAGAGTTTTGCTGATGTCTATGAGCGTCATGCCTTGAGTGCAAATGTAGAAAAGAGTAAAGTGATGGTTACTGGGAGAGAAGGTGACTCTCACTGTGATGTTACAGTGAATGGAAAGAGACTGGAACAGGTGAGTGTTCAAATACCTGGGTACAGTGATAGAAAATAGAGGAAAATGTGCAAAAGTGGAAACTAGAGTGACACTGGGAAGGAAAGTAGCTGGTGCAATGAAGGCCTTGATAAGAAACAGAGGCTTGAGTGTTGTAGCTGTGCGAGGTTTATATGAAGGAGTGTTTATGCGAAATTTAATATATGGATGTGAGACTATTGTGTGGCATGAAAATGAAAAGTCAGAAGTGAGAGCAGTGGAGATGGGACTGCTGAGGAATGTATGTGGAATACAGAGAGTGCATAGGATACGAAATAATGTGATTCGTGAAAGATGTGGAGTGAGAAAGTCTGTGGACACCAGAACTGAAGAAAGTGTACTGAGGTGGTATGGTCATGTGGAGAGAATGGATAACAATAGAGTGGTGAAAAAGGTATATCTGAGCAAATCTGAAGGAGGGAGGAGGCGAGGTAGGGCAAGGAGAAGGTGGAAAGATATGGCTGATGAGTGCATGAGTAAGAGAGGTTTGGAAGTCGGTCAAGCTAGGGGACTGACAAAAGATCAAGCTGGCTGGATGAATATTGTGAGGAGAAGTGCATGATCAGGGATTTGGCACCCCTTTTTAATGTGACAGCGTCCGGATTCACTCTATCGGATACATTTATATGAAGCTACAGAACATGGTGAATGTTTTTGGCGTACCTGATAGAACTAGGATTCCGGAGGCTTGAATGATGAGTGAATGGAAGCGTGGCCCATTGGATTGGGCAAATTTGGGCTGTCTGGACATTACAACTCCTCACCCTGCTCCAGGGTAGGAAAGGAGGTTTGGATGATGACGATGATGATAATGATGGGTACAGTAGAAGATACTGCTCTGTATCTGGACATTGCCTGTATCCAGTGTTTTTCTTTTTCTTTTTTATGCAAGGAAGAAGGAACCAAGGGCCATGGGCCCGCATACTGTTCCTTCCAAGAAAAAGTAAAAACAATACAAAAGAGAGCCAAATTCAAGATCCATTCATTTCCAGATGCCTGGACACACTGCGTTTGAAAGATTGGAGATCATAGGAAGCAGGGAATACAGACAGAGGGAGACAGTTCCAGAGTTGACCAGTTGCATAAATGAAGGACTGGGAGTAACGGTTAACTCTTGCATTAGAGAGTTGGACAGAAAAGGGATGAGAGTTTGTTGCTAGACGGGTACTACATGCCCGTCGTAGAGGTGGAGGGATGCAAGCAGACAGTTCAGAGGAACAGTGACCATTGAAGTAGCGATAGTAGAGAGATAAAGAAGCAACAGTGCGGCGAAGAGACAAAGGTTGAAGGGAATCAGTAAGAGGAGGAGAGTTAATGAGACGAAAAGCCTTTGACTCCACCCTATTGAGAAGAACCGCATGTGGCGAGCCTCCCCACACATGAGAGTTGTACTCCATACATGGGTGAATAAAACCCATGTACAAGGTCAACAACTGTGCAGGGGTAAAGAAAGCTCGGAGTCGGCTCAGCACACCTAATCTCTTGGAAGCAGATTTCACAAGAGATGTAATATGTTCTTTCCAAGACAAATCCCGAGAGAATGAAACCCCAAGCATGTTCAAGAATGATGCAGGACTGAGCTGGACATTATTAAACATTAGTGGGTAATCCTGAGGAAGATTTTGTCGGGTTGATAAGTGTAAGAACTGAGTTTTTGATGTGTTAAAAATAACAAGATTATTTTTACCCCAATCAGAGATATGAGCCAAGTCAGACATTAGGTGTGCTATAGCCTCATCCCTTGTTTGCTGAAGTAACTGCTGAGATGGACGTTGCGGAAATCGAATGGAAAGGTGAAGGGTGGAATCATCAGCATATGAGTGGATAGGGTTAGATGTACAGCTTAGAAGGTCACTGATGAATAAAAGAAAGAGAGTTGGTGATAGGACAGAGTCCTGAGGAACACCTCTGTTGATAGGTCTAGGAGAAGAACGATGGCCGTCTACAACAGCAGCTATAGAACAACCAGAAAGGAAGCTAGAGATGAAGGCCCAGATAGAAGGATAGAAACCGTAAGAGGGCAGTTTGGAAATCAGAGATTTATGCCAGACTCGATCGAAAGCCTTAGAGATGTCAAGTGCAATGGCAAAGCTTTCGCCAAAGTCCCGAAAGGAGGATGACCAGGAGTCTGAAAGGTAGGTGAGAAGATCGCCAGTGGAGCGTCCCTGACGGAACCCATACTGACGATCAGAAAGAAGGTTGTGACAGGAAAGATGCTTTAAAATTTTTCTGTTAAGAACCGATTCGAAAACTTTTGATACACAGGATGTTAAAGCAATTGGACGATAGTTAGAGGTTGGGAATGGTCACTCTTCTTTGGGACTGGCTGAATGAGAGCAAACTTCCAGCAAGAAGGAAAGGTACAAGTTGACAGACAAAAGGCGAAAGAGTTTACCTAGGCAGGGTGTAAGCACAGAAACACAGTTTTTGAGGACAACAGGAGGGACTCCATCAGGACCATATGCCTTGTTAATATTGAGGCCAGTGATGGCAGAAAATACATCAGCTGAAGAAATTTTAATGCCAGTCATGAGGAAGTCTGAGGGGGGAAGTGATGGAGGAACAGCACCGGAATCGTCTAAGGTAGAATTGGAGGAGAAAGTCTGAGCAAAGAGATCTGCTTTATCAGTAGAAGAAATAGCTACAGAGCCATCAGCGTAGAAAAGAGGAGGGAAGTATGATGAGGTAAAGTTGTTAGAAAGGTTTCTGGCAAGGTGCCAAAAGGAGCGAGAAGAATTCGAGTTGGAGAGTTGGGAACATTTAGCACGAATGAAATTATTTTTAGCAGAGCGAAGAACAGACTTAGCACGATTCTGGGCAGAAATATAAAGAAGATGTGATTCAGGGGTGGGTTGGCTCCGGTACCTTTTAAAGGCCCTCTCTGTTGCGGACAGCATTAGAACAAGCGTGATTAAACCAAGGCTTTCTTGCATTAGTCAGAGGATATGAAAAAGGAATGTATGCTTCCATGCCCGAAAGAATAACCTCCGTAATGCGTAGGGCACACTCAGACGGCTCCCGGCCATGGAAGCAATAATCATTCCAAGAAAAATCAAAGAAGTACTGCCTGAGGGCCTCCCAATCTGCAGCTCCAAAGTGCCACAGGCTCTATTTTGCTGGATAATTGGGGGATTACTGTATTATCTGACAAGGAGAACTTCAGTCTCAATGGGTAAGTGAAGGAGGAAGTGTTTTTGGTACAGCCAGTGATGATACACAGGCCATTGTTCTGTATGGTCTGCAAAGTGTTGTAGTGGCCGTTAGATGGAATGGAAACCTGTACTGGGGAGGCACAAGACATCACTCCTCTAATACAGGTTACCCTTTCAGAAGAGTAGGGAGTGTTTCTTTTTACTGTCCAAAGTCTACTCCAAGAAGTATCCTGAGTGTACTGAGTGTTGGGGTGTACTGCCTATTGAAGTTTTGTATGTGATTCTTGGAGAGTCCAGTGACATACGTCACTCCAGGGATCTTGGTGGAAAGGGTATGAGGCACTGTTACATCATCAAGTGTGATGTTTGGGGTATAAGTGTGTTTCTTACTGTTGACGGTGATGAATCTGATGGTAGATTTGGTGAGACAATCATCAGACTGTTGTCTATGATCCATGCCTGAAGTGTACTGAGGTAATCATGTTGTAGTGAGCAGTCTGGTGTGTAGCTGTTATGGTAATATCATCAGCAAATGAGGCAATGTTTGTCGGCAGTTGCAGTGTGAGAATATTATGCAGGTATAGGATAAAGGGCATAGGTGAAAGAACAAAGCCCTGAAGAACTCTGTCAGGGAAATTTCATGGCTATGATGACTTTCTCTGGAATGTAATGTGTGCTTGCTGGCCTGACAAGTAGTTTGCAAGCCAGCTTTTGGTGCTGATTCCCATGTTTGTGTTGTAAACTTTAGTGATTAGTTGGTGCTGGGGATGGAATCAAAGGATTTGCTAATGTCTAGTCCCATGATTGTGTTGTAAACTTTAGTGATTAGTTAGTGCTGGGGATGGAATCAGAGGATTTGCTAATGTCTAGTGTTGCAAGAAGTGTGCACTGTTCTGGTCTTGCTGTGTTACGCAATCAGATGTGTGTTGCACATTACACGGGGTGTATGATGCAGGCCTACCAGATCTTCCCCACGCACAAGTTGACTCAGAATGCAGGTACCAACGCTGGCAGCCATTTTCCTCACCCACTTGGGCTGGGATGGGGAGGACAAATATGTGAAGTTATGGGCAAAGCTAGTATAAAATGAGTACAGTTTTCATTTTTAGTACTAGAATATGCTATTTTAGCCCCGAGTTCCTACGTTCCTAGTGGCCTGACATGGGATTGGATGATGGATGGATGGACAATAGTGTTTACATATACAAGTGAATACTGGTAATGTAATGGTGCCTCTGAACTAACTTGACATCAGATACTGAAGCTGAAAAACATAACTGCAAAACAGGGCAACAGTATATGAAAAGCTCTACAGAGTTAATGCCAGATGTGCCAAAATTAGAACCAAGATAATGGAGGAGAGAATAACAAATTCTTGACATGTGATGCCTTTGGAGTTCATCCATGGAATGCCTCACTCCATTCTCTAACCCTCACTTTTCGGTTTATCACTAATGCTTTGTTCGGCATTACTCTACACATGCAACAGTATATGAGAAGCTCTACAGAGTTAATGCCAAATGTGCCAAAATCAGAACCAAGATAATGGAGGTGAGAATAACGAATTCTTGTTATGTGATGCCTTTGGAGTTCATCCATGGAATGGCTCACTTTATTCTCTAACCCCCATTTTTCGGTTTATCGCTATTGCTTTGTTCGGCATTACTCTACGCATGGCCTCAAATGAGGAATTGCAAAATGATGCAGTGAACAATGTATGAAACAAACATTAAGAACTAGATAATAAACATACACTTCTGTGGCATGAGATGGAATGCCTTCTGGAATGTCCCTGAGACGTGCCCTGGAGCAGCGTACCACCGTGCCCTCACATCGACACTCTGCTGGGCACCGTTCTTCCACACCCAGGCAGCCAACCTCATCACCTATAAACACACGCATGCACACAAGTTGCATAAGGGTTACAGATTATGCATGGGTACAAACTTATAAAATATTATGTGACATTTAACTTTCTCAGTGCTCCAACTTTTATTTTTTTTTCTTATGAATAAAACCAGATAATGAATCTGATGGAAGCCCCTACCAGCCAGAAGATTAAAATCTATTCCAACTGCCTCTTTCATTCAATTACTTTCTTATGGTTAACAACTAACGGTTTTATCAGCTTGGATAAAATACAGTAATACGCCAGAATTCTTTACAAACTACTGGCAACACTATTTTAAAAGGATTTTCTACGTCTTTTGTTCTAAGATCTAACCTTATAAACTATCAAATGTACAGCTGCCGAATATTCTAAACTGAGACCATTTTAAAAAATGTATGTGTACATACAATTTCAACAGAAGGGAGAAACTTTAGTCTGTCAGCAAACTGGGATGGAGACACCCATTTAACTGGGCACTCTGTTTAATTGTGCCTAAACACCAATTCGGCATCAAAAGTGGAGTTAAGTCTGCTAGAGCTCTTTACCTGACAACCTTTCAAGAGTATACTGCACTCTAATAAAATTAGAATTTACTCCAGTTAGGTGGACAGTATGTATAATATCTTATCATTCACACATTCTACTAGCAGCTTGGTATGTTCTATTGGTAGTTAAGTCTGCTGGAGATCTATATATGACAACCTTTCACAGGCTTACTCTAATTCTAATAAAGTTTAGAATTTACTCTAGTTAGCTGGACAGTATGCAAAATATTTTATTATTCACATGTTCTACTGACAGCTTGGTATGTAGTACTGGTATAAGAACCCTCTCTGTGGTTATTTAGTTCAACCTTTCCTCTGATCACCCTACACTGTGTTGCTTAAGAACCCTCTCTGTGGTTATTTAGTTCAACCTTTCCTCTGATCACCCTACACTGTGTTGCTTGAAGCAAAGATTACTGAAATCCCTTACACTTTATAAGGGTACTGTTGGGACTTTTGTGTGTGTCTAACAAACTGCATGTTGTTTGCCTCTGCTTTCCCCATATTTCAAGCAAAGATTACTGAAATCCCTTACACTTTATAAGGGTACTGTTGGGACTTTTGTGTGTGTCTAACAAACTGCATGTTGTTTGCCTCTGCTTTCCCCATACCTCCTTTTCTCAGCCCTGTTCTTTTCCCGAACTTCAACATGTATGCATTATTAGCATGATACTAGTTTTTCATGCTTTTCCCTTGTTGTGTCAACTCCATGTTTATTTCTTCATTAGCAGTTATTTGCTCTGCACAGAAGTAGTATATATATCTTTTCAGGGTCCAGATTCTTCATCAAACACAAGGGTCCAATCTCTCCTCCCCAAACATCAGAAGCTCTGCCACTTGGGCTGCTTTAACTCCCTGTCTTCTCTTGTTAACAGTTGTAAGCATATAGCCACTTTTGTGTATTATGCCAGGTTAAGATGACAGGCACGCTGCCTGGCATTCTACATCCAGTATGTTTAACTGTTACACATTTCTGGCTTGTCATTACCTCCACGTCAAGTTTTTTCCAGTTTTACTTTTTTCTTCAATTGCTTTGTCTTATAAACTGCTTCTACCAACCAACTATTTTTAAGCAACACATTTCGTTTTCATTTTTGAAGGCTCCAACATGCTTGCATGCGTCGGCCTTGGTCACCTAATGGCGGCTCTCCACGCTGCTCGATCCCTGGCAGCCTCCCTGTTCAGTCCCTTAACCCTTAAGTCACACTTAATGACCTTGTCCCATGTCTTTCTCGGTCTACCCCTCCCAACCCCTCACCCAATATTAACACCTCTCACCCTCTGTACCCAATTATCATCCCCCATCCTCTCCACATGTCCAAACCACCTCAGCCTACCTCTCCTCATCACAACACCAATACACTCCAGTCCCATCCTACCTCTCAACTCTTCCATTGTAAACCCAGCCCCCCCAGGCCTTGCACGCAGGGACGCACTGCACATCCACCTAATCATTGTCATTTCTGTATGTTTAAACCTGCGAATATCCTCTTCCTTTACTGCCCAGGTCTCACTACCAAACAGCATCACACTCCTAACACATGCTGCATACAAAGACCCCTTAGCACGTAAGGAGAGTCCTCTGAATGTCAGGAGAGGCAACAGCTCCCTGAACTTCTTCCAACCACTTCTCACCCTAGCAACCGAGCTAACTCCAGCCCCACCTCCGGCACATAACGTGTCTCCCAAATAACGAAACTCCTCCACACACTCAAGAGACTCACCTGCAAGTTCAACCCTCTCACGCCTAACAATCTCCACCTGCTCTCCCTGACACGCCGCACACATGAAATCAGCATCATCTCGCAGTCTACCTCTAATACCACTACATCTCTTGTGCACCCACTTATCACAAACACTACACAAGATGGAATTGCTTCCCACACCCTTGTGGCAAACTGCACATGGCCACTCTCCCTCTCCTCTGATTGTACCGCCACCAACCCTAGATATCGTCACTTTTGTTTTATCTGTATTTACCCTTAAGCCCTTGTACCCCATACCATCTCTCCACTTCTTAAATCTTTCCTCCGCCTCCTTTTCATTCTCTGCAATCAACACCAAATCATCAGCATACAGCATCTCCCATGGGAGTCCATCTCTGAAGTCACGTGAGAGGGCTTCAAGCACCATGATAAACAACAAGGGACTCAAAACTGACCCCTGATGCACACCAACATTCACGGGAAACTCATCACTCAAAGCTCCATTCACCCTTACCTGAGTGTGAGCACCCACGTACATGGCCATAACCACCCTGACCAGCCACTCTTCCAACCCTAGCTTTCTCATTGCCCACTTCACCACCTCTCTAGGGACTCTGTCAAAGGCCTTTTCCAAATCAACAAAAACAAAATACAATTCCCTTTTCTTGCCAATATATTTTTCCTGAAGCTGTCGAACAATGAATATGGCATCAGTGGTCCCCCTGCCTGGCATAAACCCAAACTGCATCTCATTGATATTCACTCTTTCTCTAATCATACCTTCTAGAACTCTCTCCATTACTTTCATTATCTGATCTAAGAATGAATAAATGATGACGCAGCCCTGAGGGGATATTCTCCTGTTTTTTGTCTGATCAGCTGATCAGGTCAGGTGCAGGTAAGGGGCTGGATCCATTATGATGTGGCAGGGGTAAACCAGCTTTGCTGTCGGGCCCTGCCGCGGATGTCACCAACTGCACTGTGTAGTTGACCCTCGTGCGGTGTGGTGTGGTGAGGATCTGTCCCTTCTCCCCTTTGGGGCTAAGATGCGAATGAATGTGTATGAGTGGATGAGTAAATTGGTAGTGTGTTGACCTGTCTCGGCTACTTCCCTTTTTCTTGGGGGAAGCAGCCTAGGTATATGGATGGATGATTTGGAAAAGGCCTTTGACAGAGTCCCTAGAGAGGTGGTGAAGTGGGCGATGAGAAAGCTAGGGTTGGAAGAGTGGTTGGTTAGGGTGGTTTTGGCCATGTACGTGGGTGCTCGCACCCAGGTAAGAGTGAATGGAGTTTTGAGTGATGAGTTTTCCGTGAATGTTGGTGTGCATCAGGGATCAGTTTTGAGTCCCTTGTTGTTTATCATGGTACTTCAAGCCCTCTCACCTGACTTCAGAGATGGACTCCCGTGGGAGATGTTGTATGCTGATGATTTGGTGTTGACTGCAGAGAATGAAAAGGAGGCGGAGGAAAGATTTAAGAAACGGAGAGATGGTATGGGGCACAAGGGCTTAAGGGTAAATGCAGATAAAACAAAAGCGATGATATTTAGGGTTGGTGGCAGTACAATCAGAGGAGAGGGAGAGTGGCCATGTGCAGTTTGCCACAAAGGTGTGGGAAGTAATTCCATCCTATGCAGTGTTTGTGATAAATGGTATTAGAGGTAGACTGCGAGATAATGCTGATTTTATGTGTGCGGCGTGTTGGGGAAAGCAGGTGGAGATTGTTAGGCATGAAGGGATTGAACTTGCTGGTGAGTCTCTTGAGTGTATGGAAGAGTTTTGTTATTTGGAAGACATGTTATGTGCCGGAGGTGGGGCTGGAGCTAGCTCGGTTGCTAGGGTGAGAAGTGGTTGGAAGAAGTTCAGGGAGCTGTTGCCTCTCCTGACATTCAGAGGACTCTCCTTACGTGCTAAGGGGTCTTTGTATGCAGCATGTGTTAGGAGTGTGATGCTGTTTGGTAGTGAGGCCTGGGCAGTAAAGGAAGAGGATATTCGCAGGTTTAAACGTACAGAAATGACAATGATTAGGTGGATGTGCAGTGCGTCCCTGCGTGCAAGGCCTGGGGAGGCTGGGTTTACGATGGAAGAGTTGATAGGTAGGATGGGACTGGAGTGTATTGGTGTTGTGATAAGGAGAGGTAGGCTGAGGTGGTTTGGACATGTGGAGAGGATGGGGGATGATAATTGGGTGCAGAAGGTGAGAAGTGTTAATAATGGGGGAGGGGTTGGGAGGGGTAGACCGAGAAAGAAATGGGACGA
>JAGKTI010030316.1:0-12421 GCA_018397915.1 Birgus latro
AAGTGGAGGGAATGTAAGAAAATGTTCTGGAAGGAGGTAAAGAGAGCCAGACAGGGTGCCAACAAAGTCAGTGGGGGTGTGAAAGATAAAAATGGTAGATTACTAGTTGAGAAGGGAGAAAAAGTAAACAGATGGAGAGAACACTTTAATGAACTGTTGAACATAGAGAATGAAAGTAATGCAAGTATAAGTGGCTGGGGAATGGCAGGGAGAAGGAGGGTTGTGAGAAGAGAGGAAGAAATCACCAGGATGGAAGTGGTGGAAGCAATGAAGAAAGTTAAAATGGGGAAAGCCCCAGGAATTGATGGAGTGTGTGGGGAAATGCTGATGTATGGGGGAGAGATAGTAATAGAATGAATGTGGAAAGTGTGCAGATTGGCTTGGGAGGAGGGTAGAGTCCTGGAGGATTGGAAGTCAGGTATAATTATTCCTCTGTATAAAGGAAAAGGGGAAAAAGCAGTGTTTGGTAATCATTGGGTCATTTGCCTTCTCAGTGTAATAGGAAAAGTATATGGTAGGATACTTATTGACAGAGTTAGTGAAATAACAGAGGAATTTGTTGGAGAAGAACAAGGAGGTTTTAGGAAGAGAAGAGGTTGTGTAGACCAGATATTCATTCTTAGATCCTTAGTGGAAAAGTTTCTAGAGAAGGGCAAGAAGTTGTATGCAGTCTTCATGGATCTAGAGAAAGCATATGACAGGGTGGATAGACAAGGATTGTGGAAAGTTTTAAGAATATATGGGGTGGATGGGAAGTTGTTGAAGGCAGTGAAGAGTATTTATGAGGGTGCAGTGCGTGTGGATGGCAAAATGAGTGAATCTTTCCATTTGAAGGTTGGATTGAAACAAGGATGTGTCATGTCTCCATGATTGTTCAGTCTGTACATAGATGGGGTTATAAAGAGATACAAGTTCGGGCAGTGGATGTTGGAGCGGCCCTAGTGAGAGAGGGCAGTGTGTGGAAACTCCCTGTACTGTTGTTTGCAGATGATACTGTGTTCTTGAGCAAAGACGTAGGGAAGCTGCAAGGCTTGGTAGATGAGTTTGGGAGAGTGTGTAAGAAACAGAATCTAAAAGGTGAATGTAGGGAAGAGTAAAGTGATGGTCTTCGAGAGAAGCGAAGCCAGTGAATGTACAGTGAGATTGGATGGGAAGGATATGGAGGATGTGAGTGAATTTAAGTACTTGGGTAGTGTGATGAGCAAGGATGGAAGTCTGGAGGGTGAAGTGCTTGAAAGTGTGCAGCAGTTAAGGAAGGTTGCTGGTTTGTTGAAAGCAGTGATAAGAAACAGGGAGATGAGCATGGAAGTGAAAAAGATGTTACATGACAGTATTGTGATACCAACTCTAACATATGGAAGTGAAGCTTGGACCCTGTTGGAAGGACAGAAGTTAAGAGTGACAGCAGAGGAAATGAGTTATTTGAGAGGAGCATGTGGAGTCACATAGAGAGACAGACTAACAAATGAGAAAGTGAAGGAGGATAATTGTGTGGTTGTTGACGTGATAGGAAGCGTTTGGAGAAACACGTTAAGGTGGTTTGGGCATGTGGAGAGGATGGAGAGTGAAAGACTGACGATGAGAGTGTATGTGAGTGAGGTGGAGGGGGCGAGAGGGAGGGAGAGGCCGAGGATGAGATGGAGGGATGGAGTGGAGAGGTACATGAGAGAGGGGGGGGTGTGAGTTGGGAGCGGGGTAGTGAAATGGCTGGGAACAGAGTGACATGGAGGCGATTTGTTTGTGGCTACCCCGTGCGGGATTGAGGCGTCTGGCAATAGATAGATAGATTCTCCTGTCCGCATTTTCAAAAATTTTCCCCAATCCTGTAAAGTTCGTATTCCCATAGTTGTATCTTCCCTGCCTGTAAAGCTCATCTCTTGGCACCACATTCCCTTTTATCATCTGGAACTCAGTGACCACATGATCACTTTTTCCTATAGGACTCAGATATTTCAAAGATTCAGTTACATCTTGTTCTTTGGTTAGCAGTAAAGCTAGTCTTGCTGGTGTGTCATCACTTCTGAATCTTGTCTCTTCTTTGTCCCACTGGGTCATTACATTATTTATTGCTATATTTAACAATACACTATAGTGTCCCATGAATCTTCACTGCCTTCTGAGTCCCATTCCTCCTAGTTCACCTCTTTACAATTAAAATTTATCATCAAAAATATGTTGTTGCTTTTCTCAGTCTCTTTCTGTAGATATTTAACCATGTCTGACAACATCTCCGCATAGTCACCGTCATTCCATGCTCTTGTCTTAGGGGGAACATATACTACAGCGATGTCTCTGTTGCTATTCTCTCTAGTTTGTAATTTTCTATTTATCACTTCAGCCATACCCTCTCCCAGTTCCACATTTTCCACATACTGTATATGTTGTTCTTCATTGCTATTATCACTCCTCCTCCCATTTTTTTCTTTTCTGTTTATACTCCACAGTTTTTATTTACCATCTCCCATATAGATATCAGTAGCCTTCCTTAACTTGGTCTCTACAAAGCAAATATTATCTAGTACATATATCCTCTAGAAGTTGTTGATTTCTGACCTTGCTGATGTCAAACCATCAACATTAGTATATGCTGCTTTCAAATTTTCAAATTTTTTGCATAGTTTTTTTTTCCTCTCTTCTCTCCCTCTCTTTGTCTACCACTTCCTCAATTTCAGATCCATAACTCTCCAATAGAACACTGTCTTTTCCTCCATTCTCTGTTTGTTTTTTGCCTTTGCTTCCTTTACTAACTCCTTTATTTTAGCTCTTTCTTCCTCATTTGCATCTCTCCTTATCCAAACATTCATGAATCCCGCTTTGTCTGATAATTTCCATGTTCTGTTGATGATTCCATTTACCATCACCTGAGACTTAAACTTTAAGTGGCCTTGCCCCTCCTTCCTTATACTTTCGTAACCTAAACACTTCTTCAATCTGTTCTTGAGCTTTGTTGTTACTGTCAGGGGGATAATGTAATATTGTATAATTGGAGCATACAATGTATAGCTATGTGTGCTAGGAATGACTATCGAGTCATTTATTACGAGAGAATAGACTCGTGATATCAAGTGGCAATTTCACTTTATGCTTGCTTACTTTGCCAATTCTCTAGAGTCGAGAATTTATAGACTTTCTCAGCGGTACACAGCAGAGACTAGATGCTCAAGTAGGCTGTATTACTGTACCATTGGCCTCTGAGAAAGTTAGGTTCTTCCCTGAACATTCAAAAAATAATAATAATAATAATAATCAGGATCTTGGCTGAGCCAAACTCCTAGCTAGCACAACAGATTTAAGGATTAATATCAAAAGCTGGCCTAAGTACCAATCATGATTAATATAAGGAGTTGTGCTACCGTGGAGTAGCAAGTGTACTAAATATGTGGGGAAATAAGACACGACTGTTACATTTAACAAAGCTCATGAAAATGAACTATAAATTTATTGAATACAAGAAAATAAATTTACGTTACATGAATTAATTCAAATCAAAGAAAGGGAAATGCACTCACTCAAACACTCAGACTAATAGCTAAATAACCCCAAAAACTTAAGCCTAGGAAAACAAAAGAAAATACTGATCGGTATAGGTGAGACCGCTGCTATAGTCGATCACCGAGCTGGTGGGAGCTTCGGGAATACACGCCAATACAAGCTGAGACCTGAAATCGCTAAGAAAAGTGATCACTCGAGCTTTCGTAAAGCGTGACCACACGCATCGAGACTACAGGACAGACTGGCTATGGTTTTGAGTGTCCGACGTGAGGAACGTGAGAAAAGGGTGTGGCTGAACAACAGCCGGGAGGCAGAAGCGATAATTCAGAAATTATCGCTCAGAGGAATGCACCGTCTGCACATAAAGACAATCACTCGCGAAAGAATGATGAAAGTTTTGACAACTTGATGTGAATATACGCGAGTGGACGGTTGAGAGAATGAGCGAAATCTCGTGCATTTCACAATCATTCGTTGCTCCCGCAAAATCACTCGATGTCACGATTTACGTTACATAATTTCAGGATGTAGAAAATTCGTAACATTACGCCCCTGAAAAATCAAATTTTTCTGTGGAAAAATTTTAACATTATATATATATATACACCCTAGCTCAGTCACACAAGATTCACACTTTGGTGTGTGTACTATCCTGTTACAGGAGAAAAGCACTGTCACCTATGAACGTAAAAACCTCATATTTACGTTAAGAGAAGCAAGTTTGAGGGAAAAACTCCGAGACGACAGTGAAAAATCCTGTACTCAGGTCAAACTGAGCGAAAGTTTGCTACATTTACATTGACAACTAATTGTTATGTAGCATGGTGTATGTGATACATGGTGTAGGTGTAACAGTTGTAGTGTAAGTGTACCTACATGTAAAGCAATAATAATAATACAAATTAATGCAATAATAAAGGCGACGAGGGCAGAGGAGAAGAGGTGGCAGCGTGCAGCAGAGACAGTCAGTGGTCCTGGACATCTGCTTCACCCAACAACTGTGCCTGTGGAATGAGTCAAGGTGGAACATCAATAGTGTCAATGTGAGAATTTGTACTAAATTACAATTTCTTCCACCCAGCAATCAGTCCATACACAACAGAAAGTACACTTTAGCTGAAAATCAGTTAACAGAATGTTTCTTACATAGGAGGTCACCATTATTTCCTCAATAGTTGCCCTTTTTAACCTATACTTACGCCTAATAAAGGGCTCGTCGTCGGTGTCCTCGGTTGGGATCGCTGTGACTGCCTGTTTGTCATCAGTGTCCTCTGTTGGGATCACCGTGACTGCACACTTATAGCTATAGTGTACTTATTATTACAAAGGGCTCGTCGTCAGTGTCCGCGGTTGGGATCACCGTAACTGCCCGTTTGTCCTCGGTGTCCTCGGTTAGGATCGTCGTGACTGCACACTTATAACTACTGTATACTTACTATTACAAAGGGCTCGTCGTCAGTGTCCGTGGTTGGGATCACCGCGACTGCCCGTTTGTCATCGGTGTCCTTGGTTGGGATCGTCGTGACTGCACACTTATAACTACACTTATTTCTACAAAGGGCTCGTCATCAGTGTCCGCGGTTGGGATCACCGTGACTGCCCGTTTGTCATCGATGTCCTCGGTTGGGATCGCCGTGACTGCTCGCTTATAAGCTACGGTACATATGTATGTATAGACCCTAGACATATTATGTCCTGTTGGGCCAATGAGTGAGACATCAGGTCTGCACCCACAATACCACTGCCCTCTCTCTCACACGACTCAGAGATTATGGGCGTGGATTCAAATGGCGCAGGAAGAAAACTTTCCTGAATGGTGGTACGTCGACACACATTACAGGAGTGTACAAAACTATCTATTTCCTGTCCCATTCCTGGCCAGAAAAAGTCAGCACGGATATGGCCTTGGGTTTTCTTTTTGCCCATATGACCTCCTGATGCTGAACAATGACCCCATTCTAATACTGCTGGGCGGTAGTTCGCGGGAACAACAAACTGCAGTCGAACTTCGCCCTCGAGTGTTCGTGACTCACGGTAGAGCCGTCCTTGTTTGCGAAGGAACCTGGCTCATCCACCCCGTGAATACTTGGTCACTTTACCCTTTTGTTTCTTCCGCACAACAGCAAGTGTCGGGTCAGACTGTTGTTCTTGGACAACATCTTGACTACAAATCAGATCTTGCGGGAATGCAATGGCCACCGGGGTGACACAAATTGGAGCCTTGGCCATGGCTCGTGTTACTTGAGCCGAAGTCTGAATAGTGACATCTGTGGTGCAACTAAATTTGGCACCTGCTATGTTACCTATGATGAGGTCAAACATAGGTTCTTGCATGACAACTGCAACTGTTGAACCTGCGTAAAAGGGAGATGCTACCTGGATACGTGCCTCAGGGAACAATCTCACTGATCCGTCAATAAGCTGAGCTTGGACCTGTCTGCCTGTATATTCTTCAGGACGAACAAGACTCTGCCTGACTGTGCAACCTGAGGAACCATTGTCTCTCAGAACATTAACAGAAACACCTCCCACAATCCCTGGCTGAACAAGGAAGGCACTGTTACCTGTGGAGGGCCTGTGGAGGAAGTGGCCAGCCATTGATAAGGCTGCATGACACACAACTCTTCAAATCTGACAGGACTAGATGCCTTAGGGGTCGTACCCAAACTAGGTGCATGAGGAGTTGTACTCACCATCTGGGGAGCAGGAGCATTGACGGCCTGTGGAGGAGAGTTCACCATCTGAGGGGGACTAGTGAACTGTGAAGGAGGACCTGTGCTGGTGGAGACAGCACCATCATGTGCCTGTTGGGGAATGAAAGCTGCGTTTGCCTCCTGCCTCCGATACACTGGGGCTGGTGTTGAAAAGGTTTGTCCCGGTTGGCGATTGCGTGACTGATACTGCTGCTGCTTAGGGTACTGCTGCTGGTTAGAGTACTGCTTGTACCTCTTCCAATCAGGTTTCTGTGTATTCTGCCCCTGGTCCTTCTGCAGTTTGTTTGGACCTTGGCCATTATTCTGAGAATGGCCTTGATGCTGGGGTTCAGTCTGGGATTACTTACTAGACTTAGCAGTATCTTTCTTATTCCGTGGCTGTTGCCTACGAGTTTGGTACCCGTACGCAGTAAAGAAAGCATCAGCCTTTTCCACCATTTGGTTTGCATCCTTCACTTTGGACATCTTGAGCTGGGCCATAAGCTCAGCAGGCCACGACTTTTCCAGCTGTGTGCGCAGCACGAGGTCGATCATTCCCTCTCGCGTGCTGGGAGTCTCGTCCTTCTCCATCCACTCACCTAAGTATGCCGTGAGACGGTCAAGGAACTGAACAGCTGTCTCCTTTTCCTGGAGACGAGCCTTCATGAACTGATTCCTAGCATGATCAACGGTAAGACCGTACGCTTTGATGAGTGCGGTCTTCATCATCTCGTACGTGAGATTATCTCTGCGAATTCTGTGGAGAATGTCGAGGGCAGGGCCCTCAAACAGGCTAAGGAACTGAAGCCGCTTAGCTGCCTCATCCAGATCGTACAGGTTTGCCATGTCCTCGAAACGAGCTATAAATGGCTCGATTCGCTCGCCTTCCTTGTAAGAAGGAAGCTTGAGACGTAGAGTTGCTAGAACAGGTGCTGAGAAAGCGCTAGCAGAATTTGGGTTAGCTGCACCTGATGTGCCTGAAGCCAAGGAGTCTCGCTTCAGCTTCAGCACTTCAAGCTCGTGTTTTTCACGTGCCTCGCGCTTGGCATGCTCATGTTCACGTGCTTTGTCACGTTTCTCTCGCTCCTTCTCTTTCTGACGTTCCTCCCTCTCTTTCTGCCGTTCCTCGTATTCGCGCTCCTTTTGGCGTTCCTCGCGCTCAATTTTCCACTCTTCTTGGGCGGCATTCTCACATTGCTGCTCGTAATTGCAGCGCGACAGGACATAATCACGAATTTCCTGGGGGTTAGTAACCCCCATATCCTTGGCTTCTTGGAGGTATGTACTCTCCATGTACTCTCCATGATGCTCAGATTGAGACTGAGTGAGTAAAGTGAGACTGATATGCTGTATGGTGTGCAGCAGTCTACCTAAGTAAGAGTGAGTGAGTAATTTGGTAATAATTCCAAGTTAGGAGTTTATCCTGGAATGAGGTTGCCAGATGTCAGGGGGAAAATGTAATATTGTATAATTGGAGTATACAATGTATAGCTATGTGTGCTAGGAATGACTGTCAAGTCATTTATTACGAGAGAATAGACTTGTGAAATCAAGTGGCGATTTCACTTTATGCTGGCTTACTTCGCCAATTTTCTAGAGTCGAGAATTTATAGATTTTCTCAACAGTACACAGCAGAGACTAGATGCTCAAGTAGGCTGTATTACTGTACCGTTGGCCTCTGAGAAAGTACTTTATGCTGGCTTACTTCGCCAATTCTCTAGAGTCGAGAATTTATAGACTTTCTCAGCGGTACACAGCAGAGACTAGATGCTCAAGTAGGCTGTATTACTGTACCATTGGCCTCTGAGAAAGTTAGGTTCTCCCCGTAACATTCAAAAAATAATAATAATAATAATAATCAGGATCTTGGTTGAGCCAAACTCCTAGCTAGCACAACGGATTTAAGGTTTAATACCAAAAGCTGGCCTAAGTACCAGTCGTGATTAATGTAAGGAGTTGTGCTAATGTGGAGTAGCAAAAGTGTACTAAATATGTGGGGAAATAAAACACGACTGTTACATTTAACAAAGCTCAGGAAAACGAACTGTAAATTTATTGAATACAAGAAAATACATTTACATTACATGAATTAATTCAAATCAAAGAAAGGGAAATGCACTCACTCAAACACTCAGACAAATAGCTAAATAACCCCAAAAACTTAAGCCTAGGAAAACAAAAGAAAATACTGATCGGTATAGGTGAGACCGCTGCTGTAGTCGATCACCGAGCTGGTGGGAGCTACGGGAATACACGCCAATACAATTTGAGGCCTGAAATCACTAAGAAAAGTGATCACTCGAGCTTTCGTAAAGCGTGACTGCACGCACCGAGACTACAGGACAGACTGGCTATGGTTTTGAGTGTCCGATGTGAGGAACGTGAGAAAAGGGTGTGGCCGACCAACAGCCGGGAGGCAGAAGCGATAATTCAGAAATTATCGCTCAGAGGAATGCACCGTCTGCACATAAAGACAATCACTCGCGAAAGAATGATGAAAGTTTTGACAACTTGATGTGAACATAAGTACGCGAGCGGACGGTGGAGAGAATGAGCGAAATCTCGTGCATTTCACAATCATTCGTTGCTCCCGCAAAATCACTCGGTCACGATTTACGTTACATAATTTCAGGATGTAGAAAATTCGTGACAGTTACCCTCCATATCCACTGATACTATCTCTGTAGCCTTACTTAGTCTTTTCTTTCTCTTTCTGATCTTTCTGTCATACATTTTTCTTTTACTCCTGAAATTATCACACATTCTTTCTTGTCTTCTGCATCCCTGACTAAAGATTCTCTACTTCATAATGCCCGAACCGCTTCCTTCTCCACCTTTTCCTTGCTTTGTTGTTGTATGATCTCTTTCAAATTTATGTCTCCTTCTTGAATTTTCTTCCACCCGTTTGTTGCTCTTTGATTTCCTTAATGTGTTGATCTTGCATCCTTGATTTTGATTCATGCTCATCTAGTTTAATTTTCATCCTATCCCTTTCTTTTTCCAAATTCTTATTTTCCGTCTTGAGCTGTTTTATTTCAGTTGAGGCAGATTTGTTACTCATTTTTAATTCTGTAACTTGTCTTTCCTGTTCAGAACTGTGTGTGCAGACGCTTGCTCTCTATTATTTTAATCTTTATCTCTTGTTCTAAGGTCCATTCCTGCATCTAATTATTGTTCATATCTTTTTTAAGGGCATTGCTTTTCACCATTTTCTCCATTTCTGCTACTCCTGTTTGGTTCAGTTTAGTATTTCCTTTACTCTTAACCTCATCGGAGAAGCCCGCTAATTCACTGCCATCAGATGTAAACAATGAACTATCCCTTTCCTCCATGATGCAACCTACCAAAACTTTATACTTCCACTGTGTCTTGTACTCTTGTTTGACCGAAACGTGCAGTTTTCTCACTAATATCAGATGTGACCACCACTCACATATTCATTCACATAGTCACAATAGGCTTGTCTCCTTTTCGCCGCTACTTTGGCGATTATTTCCCCACTATCCACAAAGAGCTCTGTCTTTGTCGGCAACCTGTGTGTATTTACCTAATTGTATTTACCTTTTTTTTTTTTTATGCAAGGAAGAAGGAACCAAAGGTCACAGGCCTGCATAAATAACTGTTCCTTCCAAGAAAAACCAAAAACAATACAAAAGAGAGCCAAATTCAAGATCCGTTCAATTCGAGATGCCTGGACACCCTGCTTTTGAAAGACTGGAGATCATAGGAAGTAGGAAATACAGACAGAGGAAGACAATTCCAGTGTTGACCAGTTGCATAAATGAAGGACTGTTAGTAACCGTTAACTCTTGCATTAGAGAGTTGGACAGAAAAGGGATGAGAGTTTGTTGCTAGACGGGTACTACGTGCCCGTCGTAGAGGGGGAGGGATGCAAGCAGACAGTTCAGAGGAACAGTGACCATTGAAGTAGCGATAGAAGAGAGATAAAGATGCAACAGTGCGGCGAAGAGACAAAGGTTGAAGGGAATCAGTAAGAGGAGGAGAGTTAATGAGACGAAAAGCCTTTGACTCCACCCTATTGAGAAGAGCTGCATGTGGGGAGCCTCCCCACACATGAGAGTTGTACTCCATACACGGGCGAATGAAACCCGTGTACAAGGTCAACAACTGTGCAGGGGTAAAGAAAGTTTGGAACTGGCTTAGCACACCTAATCTCTTGGAAGCAGATTTCACAAGAGATGTAATATGTTCTTTCCAAGACAAATCCTGAGAGAATGAAACCCCAAGCATGTTCAAGGATGATGCAGGACATAAATGTTCATTATTAAACATTAGTGGGCAATCCTGAGGAAGATTTTGTCGGGTTGATAAGTGTAAGAACTGAGTTTTGATGCATTAAAAATAACAAGATTATTTTTACCCCAATCAGAGATATGAGCCAAGTCAGACATTAGGTGTGCCATAGCCTCATCCCTTTTTTGTTGAAGTAACTGCTGAGATGGACGTTGCAGGAACCGAATGGAAAGGTGAAGGGTGGAATCATCAGCATATGAGTGGATAGGGTTAGATGTACAGCTTAAAAGGTCATTGATGAATAAAAGGAAGAGTAGATGATAGGACAGAGCCCTGAGGATCACCACTGTTGATAGGTAGGAGAGGAACGATGGCCGTCTACAACAGCGGCTATAGAACGACCAGAAAGGAAGCTAGAGATGAAGGCACAGATAGAAGGATAGAAACCGTAGGAGGGCAGTTTGGAAATTAAAGATTTATGCCAGACTCGATCGAAAGCCTTTCAGATGTCAAGTGCAATGACAAAGCTTTCGCCAAAGTTCCGAAAGGAGGATGACTAAGAGTCTGAAAGGTAGGTGAGAAGATCGCCAGTGGAGCGTCCCTGACGGAATCCATACTGACGATCAGAAAGAAGGTTGTGACAGGAAAGATGCTTTGAAATTTTTCTGTTAAGAATTGACTCGAAAACTTTTGAGACACAGGATGTTAAAGCAATTGGACGATAGTTTGAGGGTTGGGAATGGTCACCCTTCTTTGGGACTGGCTGAATGAGAGCAAACTTCCAGCAAGAAGTAAAGGTACAAGTTGAGAGACAAAGGCGAAAGAGTTTACCTAGGCAGGGTGTAAGCACAGAAACACAGTTTTTGAGGACAACAGGAGGGACTCCATCAGGACCATATGCCTTTTTAGTATTGAGGCCAGTGATGGCAGAAAACACATCAGCTGAAGAAATTTTAATGTCAGTCAAGAGGAAGTCAGAGGGGGGAAGTGATGGAGGAATAGCACTGGAATCGTCTAAGGTGGAATTGGAGGAGAAAGTCTGAGCAAAGAGATCTGCTTTATCAGAAGAAGAAATAGCTACAGAGCCATCAGAGTAGAAAAGAGGAGGGAAGGATGATGAGGTAAAGTTGTTAGAAAGGTTTTTGGCAAGGTACCAAAAGGAGCGAGAAGAATTCGAGTTGGAGAGTTGGGAACATTTTGCATGGATGAAATTGTTTTTAGCAGAGCGAAGAACAGACTTAGCACGATTCCGGGGAGAAATATATAAAAGGTGTGATTCAGGGGTGGGTTGGCTCCGGTACCTCTTATAGGCCCTCTCCTTGTTGCGGACAGCATTAGAACAAGCGTGATTAAACCAAGGCTTTCTTGCATTAGTCAGAGGATATGAGAAAGGAATGTATGCGTCCATGCCCGAGAGAATAACCTCCGTAACGCACAAGGCACACTCAGATGGCTCCCGGCCAAGGAAGCAATAATCATTCCATGGAAAATCAAAGAAGTACTGCCTGAGGGCCTCCTAATCTGCAGCTCCAAAGTGCCACAGGCGGCGTTTCATTGGAGGGTCCACAGGCCGTACTAGAGTGATTGGACATGTTAAGGTAATAAGATTATGATCGGAGGAGCCCAACGGAGAGAAAAGATGAACAGTGTAAGCAGAAGGATTAGTTGTTAGGAAAAGGTCAAGTATGTCGGAACTCTCTCCAAGGCGGTCAGGGATACGGGTAGGGTGCTGTACAAGCTGCTCTAGGTCATTAAGGATAGAAAAGATGTAGGCTTGTTCACCAGGTGGATCAGTGAAAGGAGAGGAGAGCCAAAGGTGGTGGTGAACATTGAAATCTCCTAAAATGGAGATTTCAGAGAAAGGAGAAATGGATAGAATGTGTTCCATCGTAGAAGTAAGATAGTCAAAGAATTTTTGATAGTCAGTAGAATTAGGAGATAAGTAAACAGCACAGATATATTTAGTCAGAGAATGACAGGA
>JAGKTI010030317.1:0-12421 GCA_018397915.1 Birgus latro
CATGATAGATGACAAACACGTTCAGAGTCTGACCCCCCCTATCTCACATCAAAAACTCCTCTCACCATGTGTTTATCCATTGTCACCTGCACCTAAATCAGCAATAAATTTAACTCTCAGTTAATCATTAATGATCTATGCAGATCATCTCAATCCATGACCAATAAAGCGTGCGGCAACAACACTCCCTCCCTTGAGTGGCTGCAAAGCATAGGCTACAGCGACACCTCCCTCACGCCCGTTAGGCAACGTCGCGATTATTCATCTCCAGCTGAGGCAAGGCCACTTGGTCGGCCATTGCCTGTTGGGGCAACGCCACTGCCAGCCACCACCTGTTGGGCAGTGCCACACTTGGCCATTGCTTGTTGGGCAATGCTGTTGCTACTGGCCATTGCTTGTTGGGCGATGCCACATGATTGGCCTTCTCCTGTTGGAGTGACACCACATTGTAGGCCACTGCCTGTAGGGATGATGCCACATAGTTGGCCAATGCCTGTTGGGGCAATGCTACACTACTGGCCATCGCCTTTTGGGGCAATGCCACATCGTCAGCCATCGCCAGTTGGGGTGATGCCACATTATCATCCATTGCCTGTTGGGGTGATGCTGCATTGTCAGCCATTGCCTATTGGGTGACACTACGTAGTCAGCCATTGCCTGTTGGGGCAATGCCACTTTGTTGGCCATTGCCTGTTGGGATGATGCCACACTTGGCCATCACTTGTTGGGGTGATGCCACACTACTGGCCATCGCATGTTGGGCAGTGCCATTCTGTTGGCCATCATAATGTTGGAACAATGCCACATTATCAGCCATCACCTGTTGGCGACACTACGTAGTTGGCCATTGCCTGTTGGGGCAGTGCTGCTGCCGGCCACCACCTGTTGGGCGGTGCCACACTATTGGCTGTCACTTGTTGGGCAACACCTCATAGTCGGCCATTGCCTGTTGGGGCAATGCCACTTTGTCGCCCATTGCCTGTTGGACAGTGCTACTGCCGGTCATCACCTGTTGGGGAGTGCCACACCATTGGCTGTCGCCTGTTGGGGCGATGCCACACTATTGGCCATCGCCTGATCGCCTATTGGGGCGATGCCATACTACTGGCCATCACCTGTTGGGCGATGCCACATTATTGGCCATCGCCAGTTGGAGCAATGCCACATTGTAGGCCACTGCCCGTAAGGGTGATGCCACATAGTTGGCCATTGCCTGGTGGGGCAGTGCCTCACTATTGGTCATCGCCTATTGTGGCAGTGCCACACTATTGGCCATCGCCTTTTGGGGCAATACCACACTATTGGCCATTGCCTGTTGGGGCAATGCCACACTATTGGCCATCGCCTGTTGGGGGTGATGCCACACTATTGGTCATCACCTGTTGGGGCGATGCCACCTTGTCAGCCATCGCCAGCTGGGTGATGCCACTTAGTCAGCCATTGCCTGTTGGGGCAATGCCGCTGCCTGCCAATGGCTGTTGGGCAGTGCCACTGTTGGCCATCGTCTGTGGAGGCGATGTCACATTATTGGCCATCGCCTATTGGGGCAATGCCACACTATTGGCCATCACCTGTTGGGGCGATGCCACACTATTGGCCATCGTCTGTTGGGGCGATGCCACGTCATCAGCCATCAACTGTTGGCAACACTACGTATTTGGCCATTGCCAGTTGGGGGAATGCTGCTGCTTGCCACTGCCTGTTGGGCAGTGGCACACTATTGGCTGTCGCCTGTTAGACGACACCACTTTGTCAGCCATTGCCTGTTGGGGCAATGCCACTTTGTCAGCCATTGCCTGTTGGGGCAATGCCACTTTGTTGGCCATTGCCTGTTGGGCAGTGCCACTGCCGGCCGTCGCCTGTTGGGCGGTGCCACACGATTGGCTGTCGCCTGATGCAGCATTGAAGGAAACTTCTCCACAGTTGGAACTCGTAATAAATGGATTGCTTTCTCTTCCTAACACTCTTACTAGCAGCTGTCATGTCCATCTCTGAGGACTGACATCTGGAGTCATTGACAAGAGCCCCATGAGTGGTCATGTAGATTTCCTTTAAGCTAAAGGGTCTTCACAAGATTCCACATACAGTATGACCAGTCACTACCTGTGTCAAGAGAGCCAGATTACCATACCTTTAGTGGGAAACTCTGAACACCACACATTAATTTTGACAGCCGGCAATGATATCTACTTCTATAAAGTTCAGGTGTTTATGTCCTTGCCAAGGCTCACGTCTCTACAGACAGGGTGCGTCTCCACTGCATGGACGTAGCTTGACTGCTTTGTGGTGGGGATTTTACCATCTGTGTGTGCAGCCCCATCCTCCTGTTCAGCCTCCACAATCCTTCGCCCACCTGTACTTGCATTATCCTTCACTTATCTGAGTCTCTCTTCCAGTCACAATTGCATCCTGCTTATCCTTGCACCATGCTCACAGTACAATCATCAGCCTTCATGGAGATGCCCAGATTTGATGGTCCTGGGTCTTGAATAACGTCTGGGTGGTGAAGCAGACTTGCATGATTTTCCTGGCAACCATTTTTACCACAACGGAAGCTTACCAAACATTCATTGACTGCGTGTCCCCCCTTGAGGCACAGAGCATCCCTTGAGTTCACACACTTTATGTTTCCTGTTATTGAGTGTCATACTTCTGAAGTGACTGCACCTCACCAAGCCATATGGTTCACCACATAAAGAACATCCAGGCTGGCTGGGGCCAGGTTGCTCCCATTGGTAGGTTGTTTTTATTCCATTAAGCAGTCCCACTGCTCTGTTGTTCCTGTGAATCAGTTTTGACTTCTGTACCATCTGCATATTGTCTAGAACTACAGTCACTTTATTAGTCTTGTTCTTTTGTCAGATTTCTTCTGGTGCTTCCTCACAGCAAATAAACATCGCTCCTTCAGTTTGGGGGGAAATTTTGTAACAGTCATGCAGAAGGTTTGTCTGGTTTCCAGCTCTTGCATAAGCTCCATTTGCTTGAGGTGGTTCACCATGGCCCACACCTGTTGTACTTGGCGTTCTGTTCCCTCGTCATCATCAGCTCTCACAGGTGGAGAATCCAAGAGTGTCTTTACCATGTGGTCGGCATATACATAGTCGTCTTCAAACCTTTCCTTCAGAATATTCAGCGCCTTGGTATAAGCTTGTGGAGGGTCTAGTTAATCGCATCCCAGTAATACTGCCTGCAGTTCCCCGCTCACACAAGCATCCATTAACATTTGGTATTTGTGGGCATCAGACACGTTCTCGTGTTTCACATATCGCCGAAGGGCATGCATGGAACGCCAGAATTCTGCTCTGCTCTTCTCATGAAGTTTCAGCAGTGTTGCTTGCGGCATTCGAATCGTCACTATAAGTTCCATCACATCAGACACTGGAGCATTCTCCCATTCCAGAACTTTCTGAGTCTTAGATCCTCCGTTTGCCCTCGGGTCAGGTGGTGGGACCTTGACGACCTGACTACTTGCATTGCTGCACAACGGGCTGGGGCCAGAATTCACCCCATCCTGCAGTCCTTGAGTTTCTGTTGTTCTCTGCACCAGAGGTAGCTCAACGGTTCATTCCCTTAGATTCTCTCGTAGGTCAACTGCAAGTGCTCTGAACTCCCGCATGGCGTCTGCTGCAATCATTTTGAATGCGTCAAATTCTATTGAAGTTCCAGGTGCTATGGTCACATGTGTTGCCAAGGCTTGGTGTGACTCTTGCCTCTTGCCAGAGAAGCTACTGCCCTCTCCCAGTAACATCAGCTCTGTACTTGCATATGCATTTCCAGAAGGTGTTTCATCAGTGTCAGCTATCAGCGTTGCCTCATCCATGGAGTCGGACTCGGTGGTCTGAGTTTCCTGCCACATTTCATCCATGATTCATCTCCGTACTTAGTCCTCCATACACAGAAGGCAGTGTGGTTAATTTACACCCTTCATCACAAGGGGCCTATGCACCAGAGCATTTGCCTGAACACTGTATACACTAAGCCCTCATACTGCATGTTGTACAGCTTTCGCCGGGTGTTGCTTGCACACATTCATTCTGCTGTCTTTGTAATCGTGACATATGCCGACACTTGTCATCTTAATGGTCAGTAATTACAGCGCAGCTGGTGATCTAGATAAATACATTGGGTGAGGAATGGACTGTATTACATTAGCCTTGCCCACCAGTTACAGATACATGAGTGTTATGCATGCGAGTTTGGCGACCTCTTCCACAGCACACTTTGCTAACTCATCAGACTCAACCTCTGGACCCTCTGACACTCACTCACACTATATACCTTGTAACAGCATTCTTAGAGGATAACTGTGTTATTGACTGGGTACTGACAAGTTTGTAAACCTCCCACTCCAGTATTGGTTAGTACCTTCACATCTAATTACATATGTGGGTGATTAATGCTAATTTCACATCTTCAGGCCTAGCCACACTTGACTCGCATTTTGCATAATGTTTACGGAAATCTTATAGTGAACTGTATTTAGCACTATCTTACCCACAAATAAATCAGTAGGCCATACCTTATAATACCTATCACCTGCACACATCACTTCACATATTAATAATTCATATAACACATCTCAAAATTCCATGTTATGATAAGAGCTATTACCATATAACACTTGTCTTAACCACAAATAAATCTGTAGGCCATACCTTATAATATTTATCACCTGCACACATCACTCCACGTTTTAATAATTCATATAACACATCTCATGACTCCACATTACAATACGAAGTATTACTGTATAACACTGTCTTACCCACAGATAAATACAGTATTTAGGCCATACCTTATAATACCTATCACCTGCACATATTATATCATGTATTAATAGTTCACATAACACATCTCATAACTCCTCGTTATGATACGAAGTATTACTGTATAATACTGTCTTATCCACAAACAAATCTGTAGAATATACATATTATGTACATGGGCATGTACATGCACATGTGGCTTTAGTATACACGTGGTAGTCGGGACTCGCCCAGGCGTCCGTCACTGTTAGGCTGCTGATAAGGCGGGTTGCGCCATTAACCCTACTTGCTCAACTCCCCGGCTCGTTCCTTGAGATGAATAATCGCCTCATGGTAATCCAACTAGTGCTGTGGTTTCAAACTAGCTCTCCAACATACCTCACGACTGTAGGTGCCACACTACTGTACCCTAGTTGTCTGGATAATAACAGGACCCATCAGTTGGATATATTTGTCAAACCTTCAATAACAGAGTCTCTCCATCCATATGACCTAGCATTTAACGTACAGCATAGGCATCATATCTTTACTCTACTGGTATAAGGACACTGGCCAGTCTTATCTATCATAATTACTTGGTATATTTACACACATACACATATGTGCATGCCACAGCTACATCAATCCTTAAACACTTAAGTACCACCACACACGTGATGATGCAACTTACGTGGTGAGGGCCTGTGAGGGTTTATGAGTCCACGGGCGCAGTATGTGACTACTGACGTTACTGTTACCTACAGCAATGACACATTCCCAGCCACTTCAGCTCATGAACTCCCTCCAATGTCCATCTCCAGACTAACTTCTCCCCCAACACTTTCTGTGGAGTAAGCACTCTTCCTCATGATAGATGACAAACATGTTCAGAATCTGAACCCCCTTTCTCAGATCAAAAACTCCTCTCACCATGTGTTAATCCATTACAACCCTGCACCTTAATCAGCAGTAAAACACGTGTTTATTCATTGCCACCTTCACCTTAATCAGCAGTAAATTTTACTTGTAATTAATCATCAGTGATCTGTGCAAAACATCTCAGTCCACGACCAACAAAGCATGCGACGACAACAGCGACTATATATGAGTGTTTGTCCCAGGTGATTGGTTGATGAATGTGATTGTAAATGTGTACCAGGGGAAGGGTGATGCCCTGGAGAGAGGAAATTTTAGAGGCATAAAACTTTGGACAAGATAATGAAGGTAATGGAGAGAGTTCTAGAAGGTATGATTAGAGAAAGAGTGTATATTGATGTGCTACAGTTTGGGTTTATGCGAGGCAAGGGTGCCAGTGATGCCATATTCATTGTTTGACAGCTTCATGAAAAATACGTAGGAAAGGAAAGGGATCTGTACTTTGTTTTTGTTGATTTGGAGAAGGTCTTTTGACAAAGTCCCTAGGGAGGTGGTGAGATAGGCAATGAGAAAGCTTGGGATCAAGGAGTAGCTGGTTAGAGTGGTTATGGCTATGTATGTGGGTGCTCACACCTAGGCAAGAGTGAATGGAGATTTGCGTGATGAGTTATCCATGAATGTTGGTGTGCATCAGGGGTCAGTCCTGAGCCCCTTGTTGAAGTAGCAGTAGTAGAAGTTGTTCTCTAGGCAGTCTGGCCGAACAGCCCCGAGTCCCTAAGGAAGGCCATGGCTGAGACTGGGCTTTCCCACAGAGCTCTCATGGAGTGTATGTTGTGTTGTTGGCATAGGTGATTGTGTGCAATGCAGTCTTCCATGATGTGCTTAATAGTATGGGGTGCTGTGTTACATCCTGGACAGGCGTCAGTGACAGAGTCATCCAGCCTCTTCTGATAACTTAAGAGGGCTGGATGATGCCCGCATCTCAGCCTGCCCAGGTGGACCCTGTCCTCACAGGGGAGATAGCGTTCGAAAGGATGGATATCAGGAGGCCGTGCATGCAGCTGTGTGTTGTCTTTGAGTGACTGAATGGAACGGCGAGTGATTTGCGTGATGAGTTATCCATGATTGTTGGTGTGCATCAGCGGTCAGTCCTGAGCCCCTTGATGTTTTGTCATGGTGCTTGAAGCCCACTCTCATAACTTCAGAAATGGATTCCCGTGGAAAATGTTGTATGGTGACGATTTGGTGTTGATTACAGAGAATGAAAGGGAGGCAGAGGAAAGATTTAGGAAGTGGAGAGATGGTATAGGGTACAAGAGCTTGAGAGTAAATGCAACAAAGGTGATGGGATCCAGGGCTGGTGGTGGTACTGTCATAGAAGAGGGAGAGTGACCATGTGCAGTTTGCCACAAGGGTATGGGAAGCTGTTCCATATTGTGCTGTGTTGATGATAAGTGGGTACATTTGAGGTGTAGTGGCATTAGAGATAGGCTACAAGATACACATAATGCTAATTTCATGTGTGTAGTGTGTCAGGGAGAGCATGTGGAAATCATTAGGTGTGAAAGGATTGATCTTGCTGGTGAGTCTCTTGAGTGTGTGGAAGCGTTTTGTTACTTGGGAGACATGTTATGTGCTGGAGGTGGGGCTGGACCTAGCTCTGTGTCTAGAGTGAGGAGTGGTTGGAAGAAGTCCAGGGAGCTGTTTCCTCTTCATACACTGAAAGGGATCTCCATGCTAAGGGATCTTTGTATGTGGCATATGTAATGCTGTGCGGTAGTGAGACCTGGACAGTAAAGGAAGAGAATATTTGCGGGCTCAGACATACAGAAATGACAATGATTAGGTAGATGTGCAGTGCGTCCTTGAATGTGAGGCCTGGGGGGTGGGGGGGCTAGGTTTATGATGGGAAAGTTAAGAGGAAGAATGGGACTGAATGTAGATGTGACAAGAGGTGGATTGAGATGGTTTTGAGCATGTGGAGAAGATGGGGGATGACAGTTGGGTGCTGAAAGTGAGAAGTGTTAACGTTGGGAGTAGGCTTATGAGAGGCATACCAAAAAAGACCTGGGACAAGGTCATAGCATCTGACTTCAGAAATAAGGGACTGAATAGGGGGGCTGCCAGTGATCGAGAAGCATGGAGAGCTGCCATTAGTGACCAAGGCCGATGCATGGAAGCACGTTGGTGCCTTTATAAACAAAATGAAACCAGTGAAGAATGAGGTTTTGACCATGCTAAATGGAAGGTTTTAGAATCAAATCTTCCCATTTGTTGGCTTGAGTCTAGTGACTGAGTAGCCAGGCATCCCATTTCATGCATAGATTAGGCTACCTTATTACCTAATTGCTGTGGTGGAAAAAAAAAGTCACTGATGTTGAACGAAAGCATCAGCCAGTTGCTTGACAATACATTATTGCGAATCTGCCCACTTAAATAATGTCCTGTATGTGCAGTGTAAATCTTTTGTATCTGCTGTCATTCTGCTTTACCCAAGTTGTCTGAGTGAGAGAGAGAGAGAGATGGGGGGGGGGCAGGATGGCTGTCTAAGCTGAAGAGGCAAGATAGCCAAAGAAGACCTTAAGCCCTTTTAGCCAGCAAGTAGAGGGTTTTGTTCCATTCATTTACCAGCCTTTTCATGTTTAGTGCCAGAATAACAGAGTCCCACTCTGAAGATACTCTGTACTGTATTGTGATTGCCACACCAACATATAGAAGTGAAACTTGGACCTCAGTCAAGAATGAAAGGAATGGAAATGTGCTGTCTGAGAAGAGCCAGTGGAGTTATGTGGAGAGACAAGACAGACAAATGGGGAAGTTTGGGATTGTTGTGTTGGTGTGGATGTACAGGGAGGAAGTGGTAGAAGTACCCTGAAATGGTTTAGCCATATAGATTGGATGGAGAGTGAGTATTTGACTAGGACACAAATGTGAGGAAGTTGATGGCATAGACTGAGTGTGGGAGATTGGTGATGAGGTGGATGGATGGAGTGGAGAGGTACTGTATATGACTGAAAATGGTGCAGGGTATCTTTCCATCCCACCGTCCATCTAATAGCAGAATATTATAGAGGCCTTTTTTTTTTCTTTTCTTTTTTAATGCAGTTTTGTCATCTGGCATCTGGCTGTGAGTAGTTAGATACAGTAAATGATGAACACCTCAGCTGTAGCCATTTTAAGATAAGTCTGCCTGATCTCTGAAATGCCAGTGTTGTCACAGAGGCATAACCTCTCCTCCTTTCGGGTGTCCATGTTGAGTGAGGGGAAAAAATACACATTTGGCCATGGAGACATTCTGTATTCCCTCAAGTTTTTATTATTTTTTTCAGATGGTTAAAAAAGGCACTTAATTTTATTCAGTGTAAAAGAAAAAAATAGTCATAGAATAAGCCATCTAAGTACAGTAAAAGTCGATTAATCCGAATGGCAGTGGACTGAGAATAATTCAGATTATCAGATTTTTTGGATTTTTGGATGGGACCCCTAAGATGCTTAATTTCATGTTTAAACTGAAATTTTACTGATTTAAACTGATTGGATCACTTTTCATTCATTCATAATACAATATGGCACATATTAACATTATTTAATGCATTAGGCTACACAAATTTTTTACTTTACCCGCCCAGTCCCGACCATTTTTTTTACGCAGCCTACCCCCAGATCCCGACCGATTTTCAACTTTTTTTTTTGGCTCAAACCTCCATTTTTGGTGAGAAACATCGAAAATTCATACAGAAATCGCCCTCCTGAGGTTAAAAATGTTGATACAGGTGTCATTTAGCCGTAAGTTTTCCTTCTTTTTCATGGTACCTGGCTAAAGAAAACGAACTATGGAAGGGTTAACTAATTCAAGCCACTTTAAATTACGTATTTATTTATTTATTTGGTACGAATTTATGCGTAGCACAAGTCTATATTGGTTTTCATGCAATAATATAGGCAATAAAAGCGTTGTTCACAGCTCGATCGGTAGAGAGTTGGCTTGCGGTCCCGTGGGACCCAGGTTCGAATCCTCGCTGGTGAAGGGAACAGTTTAAGGATTTGAATTTCATTAAATCAGGCTTTACTGATCTACCAGAAGACCTGCCGACATGTAAAAATTACCCTGCTAATACCAATACACCAGTCCTGTATGAGACAGCCCTAGCATGTATTCAATATGGACGGTGGGTGTTAAGCGCCGAAGTGGTGACATGTAGATTGTAGGAGGACGACTGGGCCTTGATAGCAGGCTGTGAAGCCTATGCCCAGAGTCGGACACATAAAAAAAAAAAAAAACAGTACATGGCACCTTCCTTTACGACAGAACCACCTCTTCACTTCTGTTTGTTTCTACCTCTAGCTTCTTTGTTTCTCTGTCCTCCACCTCAGGAATCACTTTCACAGTGAATTTCAACATTGGAGAGACTGTGGGGCAACATACCTTTACTGGCCAGGTTACTGCTAACAGGTTAATTGCTGAGTGTGGGGGGGAGGGGGGGGTGTTAGGTGGGGCCAGGCAGTATCCCTGCTTGACAGCAGGTAGAGGATGGTCTCCCACATATGCCTACCAAAAATCGACCGCGAATGCTGAAAAATGAGCACACAATGGGCCTTACAATTGAGTGACGTATGATGCACGTCGGTGGGTCCGTCTGCGGAAAAAAGTAGCGACGTGCATCGTACGTTGGTGGGACTCGGCGGGTTAATAATGTATTTCTGAAGACACGAACTGTAATTGGTAAATTAAGAGATGTTATGGGTTAACTCACCAGTAATGCATAGTGTTGAAAACAGCAGTTGTAGGCAGGTAAATCCAATTAGAGAGGGTAAGTCGAGGGTTAATAATACTATGCACGTGGCCTTAGGGTCGGAGGATCAAATCCACCCAAGGGTCATTGGTAGACATCAGGAAGGGCATCTGGTCATAAAATTCTATACGCTCCAATCTAAAAGTCCTCTATCCAGGGGCAACGCCTTAGCCCTTCGGGGATACCAGGCGTAAAACCTTTTTTTTTTTTTTACGGTACAGATCCAAAAGTGGTCGGTTATTTACGAGGAATTGCCAATCCACACATTACCTGATTCATGACCACACCACTCTGCACTTCAGCGCATTTGGCCCCCAGTTTGAATTTTTAAATTTTGGTTTATAATTTTGATTTTTTTTACTTTTGGAGTTTTTGTCAGCCTTCTTCAAAAATTCAGATTATTGGGATTTTCGGATTATCAGTGTTCGGATTAATGGACTCTAACTGTACTTTGTCAGATCCAACCCCAAGCCTGGTTCACGACCCAACACACCAGCACATTTGGGGCTACAGTCGGTGGAAGACACACAGTTGCAGAGGTGAGATACTGTACATGGTTGCTGTATACTGTACAAGTTTCACTGTTCTAATCAGTCACAATTTTTAAGACCAGATTTTTATAAAGTCTTGGGATTATAGAGGTAATATTTTTGAATGATAAATCATTATAGGGCTTATTTTCATAGTACTGTACAGTCCAAACTCTTTATATGATTGATTTGCTTTGTGGACATCCACTTATATGATCACTAAGAAGTTACATCCTTTCCACATTTAGCAGTCACAAATCTTTGTCTCCATGATCCAAGAAATCTCTCTACGATGCTTCCACACATCACATGGTGACATGAAAGCCAACACCCCTGCATTTTGAGCTAAGATGGCCACCTGGAGTTTATGTGTGCAGAACTGCATTCTGAGTCAGCTGCACACATTCCCTTCTTTCTGCCATTTTTGAAGTCCCCGTGCCACTTGCCTGCTCAGTCACATGTCTCACTGTGGTGGTAGTGTCTTTCCTTGCATGCATTGTGTTACATTGCCTTCTTGCATGTGCATAGCCATCAGACTGCCATCACTATCATAATATTGCAGAGCAAGTGCATAACTAGTAGAGTTCTGCATGATTTAAAGTGGGAAGTGTACAAGTTATTTGTGAATTATAGTACCTTTATGCATAGAAATCATGTCTGGTAAAGTTGCAGGCCTTATTGGCAAGCATGGAAGAAGGGAAGACTCAGAGGGTAAGGTGAAGCCTTTGCCTTGATGTTTAGTTGGATGTAACGAAGCAGCGTAAGGTCAGACAAAGGGTCAGTAGGATCACTGAAGCCCTTAAGCTGCTCCAGTTAGCTGTCTATACACTATAAAAAACTCTGAAGCAGTCCTTGCAGTTGGGGAAGAGGTGTCCTTCCTGACTGCAAAGTGACTGACAAGGATCAGGAACCCTCTCATGGAGGAGATGGTGCAGCTACTCACATTCTGGATGAAGGATCAGAATTAGTGGAAGTTGCCCCTAGGGATGAGCTTCTTTGTGCCAAGGCTCTGTCCCTATGGAATGATTTGAAGGAGATGATTGGGGTACAGGTGAAGGAGTCATTCAAAGCCAGCATGGGATGCTTTGACTGGTTCAAGGCTAATGCTTGTATGAGAAACAAAACACTGCTTGGTGTCAGCCAGTGCTGACCATGAGATGACTGAAAAGCTCCCATAACTACTCAAAAAGTGGACTGAGGAAGGTCATTATACAGTAGACCCTCAATTTACATGGGCCTAATTTGTGCTACACAGATTTTATGCGGAAAGATAAACCGTGACATGGCCCAGTAAACTGGGTTGGGGTGGGGGAGTTTGTGTGAGAAAACCTCAGAAGTTGGCCCCCATCCACAGCCATTCCCCCAAAGTTACTTTGTCAGATCACATAGACACGTGCTCACCCCCACCTAGAGTAAAGAAAATGTCATTTTGTAGAATTTTGCTAAAGCAGATGATTGCAGTTCGACATGGCTAAAA
>JAGKTI010030318.1:0-12420 GCA_018397915.1 Birgus latro
CATTGTGTTATGAGATATATACTAATGCCTATATAATATACACTACAGTGATAGCAGTTACAAAAGTTTGCGCGCAGTCCTTGCAGAAGCCATGCCACAGAAAAATCTGAGTATTGGAAGTCATCTCGAGGATCACAGTCGGGAGATAGGTCCACTCTATGTTATTATTGTGTGAACCCTGGACTCACAAAGAATGAATGCCTTATCAAAAGTAAAGAAGATAGACAAAAGGCACAAGGTTGTGACCCTTACTGTAGACATCACAGGTCCCAGGGTCACTGGACCTCAAATTTTAAAACAGTGGAGAGAATGGTTTCCATTTTTAAGTCGGGGGAAGGACAAGCCATGACAAAAAACGACAAGTCATATATATGGCCAAATCTAAGTCTAAAATTCACATAGGAGGCATGTTGGGATGTGAGTGTATCTTGATACCATCTGTATGTGAAGATCAAAACATTTAATTATTCTTGGATAAAGGCTCTCCAGTGAATTTAATAACACAAGAAGAATTAGATAGAATTTTTAGTAATAAGAAGGAAGTAACTTTCCTAGAAGAATCTGATTTAGACTTATATGCTGTAAATGGCAAACAAATTACAGTAAAAGTCATGATAAGTTTAGACATCAGTTTTGCAGCTACAAGACAAATTTCTGCTATTTTCTATATAGTGGAAAACTTAACATTAATAGATAATATGTTGCTAGGTCTAAGAACAATGAGAACAGAAAAAAATAATTTTTCTCCCACAAACGAATGGAATAGATTTTAATAACGAATTCATAAAGGAATTATCATCAGATTTCTCACCCGTCAATAGTAGAGAACCAAAAAGAATTGGAAATATTAAACATCTAAACAGAAACACACAAACAGACAAGGGTACAGATGCACTCACACCACCCCCCACACGCTCTCGGACTAGAGACCTAGGTAACAGTACCGACTCATCAGTTTTTCCCGCACATCTCATCAGTGATGTAGTTATTCTGCCTAACTCATGTATGAGTCACCATAAAGAGCAAATTGAAGAATAGTACTGTTCTTGTTTTAAATGAATTATGTAAAGTGACAGGAATCTCAGTAGAAAATGCATTATGTCAGATGGATAATGATGGGGAAACTCAGGTGTTCCTAATTAATCATATGAATGGAAAAGTACAGACAAAAAAGGGGACTTGTCCAGTCAATATAGAGAAATGTCCTGCCCC
Source organism: Birgus latro (assembly GCA_018397915.1). NCBI lineage: Eukaryota > Metazoa > Arthropoda > Malacostraca > Decapoda > Coenobitidae > Birgus > Birgus latro. The sequence continues at coordinate 1,213 of JAGKTI010030318.1, forward strand.
AATAATGGAAATAGTTGTACCTGGAAAAAGTAAGATAAAATCTAAGGACAGAGAAAGGATAAAAGAAAATTTGGTTCATTCAGGAGAATTTAATGAAGAAAAAAATATCTTAGATTTATTACAAAAACATCGAAAAACAGTAACATTACCTGGAGAACAATTAGGGTGTACTAACCAGATTAATCAAGATTAACGTGCACCCATACACACAACCTATTTTTGTACTTGCCTATAGAGTTCTGCAATCACAACGTGCCCTTGCAAACCAGTATGTTGATGAAATGCTAAAACTGGGTATTACTGAGCCATCAGTCTCCCCGTGGAATGCCCCATTATTTTTCGTGCCCAAACGAAACGGAGAAATGCATGCGGCAGTAGATTACCGTAAACTAAACTGCCATGCAATCCCAGACCGGTTTCCAGTGCCATTGCTACGTGATGTCTTGCAAAATATAGCACCAGAAAACAATGTATTTTCCACAGTCGATTTGCTTAATGGCTCTTATCAATTACCCTTAGATGAGGAGTGACGTAAATACACTGCCCTCTCCACAAATACAGGGCATTACCAATACAAACGAATGCCAATGGGTTTGAGGACAGCACCAGGGGCGTTCCAGCGATTAAGGAATTACGTGTTGTCTGGAATGCTGGGAAAAAGAATATTTGTCTAGCTAGACGATATCATTATAGTTACTCATACAATAGATGAACATTTCCAGAAATTAAACCAGCTCCTACGAAAACTTGCTGATGCTGGTATAAAAATTAAGCTGTCTGAATGCAAATTTTGCTTTAAGGAAATAAATTCTTAGGCCACAGACTTAATGCCCAAGGCATTCACACGTCTGTGGACAAAATACAGGCAGTAAGGGATTTCCCAGAACCAACAAATATAGACGAAGTAAGACAATATTTGGGGCTAGCGGGATATTACCTCCCCTTTGTTAACCAGTTCTCTCATGTAGCACAACCGCTATTCACTCTACTAAAGAAGGATGCCATATTTCAGTAGGGAGAAGAACAAAAAATAGCATTTAACGAATTGAAAGATAAACTTACAAATGCACCTTACTTGGCCTACCCTAATTTCACAAAGCCATTTATAATTTGTACAGATGCATCCATTAAAGGTCTAGGAGCTGTACTGATGCAAGAAGATAAACGAAGAAAAACTCAACCAATTGCATTCGCCAGCAGACAAATAAAAGGTGCAGAGAAAAATTATTGCACAACAGACCTAGAGGCACTTACAGTGGTCTTTGCATTACAAAAGTCTCGAGATTTGGTAAATGGTTACGAAATTCACCTTTTCACCGACCATAAACCGCTCGTGGGTATGTTCCTAGAAAAACTCCTCTCTGGGAAGAGAACAAGATGGAAGTGCACCATTGAAAACTATAATGTACATATTCACTACATACAGGACAAAATAAATTCCGTTGCTGATGCACTATCCAGGAACCTGACAACAATTCATGTTGCGATATTAGATCTCAAGGGAAACATCCCAAACCATGAGGAAATAGCAAAGGCACAGAGACTTGATCCAGCATGGTCTAAAGTCATATATAAATTGGAAAGTGGCGATAACATACAATTACCAAAGCTACATACACCACTCGAACAATTCACAATAGTCAATAATGACTTATACAGGATCAACCCAGGACAACCGAAACACAGAAGAAATAATAAACAATTAGTGGTGCTAATGATATGATACCTCAAGCATTAAGAACGATTCACGATAGTCCACATGCAGTACATCCTGGAAAAGATAGGACATTTAAACAAGCCCGGTTGTTATACTACTGGCCATCGTTACGAAAAGATATATACAATCATATAGACAGATGCGAGTCATGTGCGAAACACAAATGATACACATTATCACCTGTACCTATAGGTAATTATCCTGTACCACATCAGCCATAGGACGTTGTCTCGGTTGACTACTCATGTTACCATTATCATACAATAACAATCAGTACCTATTCGTTGCAACGGATCATTTCTCATGATAAATGATTTTAGCCCCAATTAAGGATAAGACAGCAGAAACTGGCAAAAACAGTCGTAGATAATATAATATGTCGCTTCACGACCCCAAAGGTACTAATAAGTGGTAATGGAGGTAAATTTAATTCTGAAAACTTGCAAGAAATATGTAAACAATAAAATATAAAAAATGTAAATGTTTTAGCCTATCACCCAGCATGCAATAGGTTAGAAGAAAGACAAAACAAAAACGTCTTGGATGTGCTATGACACATTCTCAGTGAAAATTATGTAAGCTGGGATGATTGGATTCTTAGAGTAGAAGCATCAATTAATGAATTTATAAATAAGTCTATAGGAGACACACCACATTTCATTATCTACGGGACAGATAAAAAATTACCTTACGAAATTCTCTAAGATGAAAATCTGCATATATATTGTATAACTATGATGATTACCCAAAACTCCATTTGCGTCAATTCCTGGATATACATAAGAGGGTGAAGAAACAATTATCGACGGCTAAGGAAGAAATGATGGAGTCATTCAATAAAAAGGCAAAAGAATCAACTGTCAGCTTAAGAGACATTGTCTATGGTACCATTCATACTAGAGACAAAAAAACTATCACCGAAATTTGAAGACCCATACAGAGTAATCAAGAGACAGCAAACAAGGTAGTAATTAGGTCACTGTCGAGTTGTGAAGAAAAACAAATTCATGTTGACCATTTAAAACGGGTCCTAGGGGAATTAGCCAGCAATTATACAATCTCAGACGCCACCGAAAAACCAAGCAATACCTATGAAACCAATTAAGAGGACAACAATACTTACAAAAATAAATTAAGATCGCATAACAAACAAACTTAGGTGCAACTGTTGCTACAAATGCTACAATACACCATTTACATGATTTAGGTATCGATTTAAACTCCTTCTATAAATGAAATAACAAGCAAGTTATTGTTCTCAATGAGCCAACTGTAATGCACATCATCACTATCGTCGACCACAGCATGACTGGATTAGATAATTAATAGATTTTTTTTTCGGTAGGTAACGATGAGGGGACTTGTACTATGGATTCCCATCTATATAGCAAGAGGATAGGCTCACTTAGACCCTCAACATATGGTAAGGCAAGGAAGTCTCTAGCCCCTGCGGCCTCGACAGGAATCGTGAAAGACATCATGAATACCGAAATCAGTTTAGATGCATTGTATGAATTACCTACGTTGTTAGAGAATATCGCCAAGCCACTGAGGACACTGAAAACTGCGATAGTTCTATTTCAGAAGCTCATAACACAGAGGAAGTGACTGAAATCGTGAAGTTAGCGAAATGGAAGCTTGAATATACCAAGACAACCATGCACATCATGAACCAAGATCCCCCATTTCGTGGAACGGAGGCATTTATGGATTCGAACATCACACGTAAGCGTGAAAGACGCGGTTTGTTCGACCTGGGTGATGCAATTCTAGGGAATATCTTTGTTGAACTGGCTACAAAAGAAGATCTTCAAGAAATAAACAACATATTTAATAAGATAGCTCAGGTACTAACATATCAACGTAAGCTAGTTAACAATCAAAACACAGTAATGATGACCATTGTTAAAAATCTCAGAAAGGCAGAAAGTATCATTCACCAGAATGTGGACAAAATAAATGCCATAGAAGGTAAACTAACACTTTTCCAACACTTCTCAGTAATCATGGAACATATTGACATAATACTACTCCAGTTAGATAACACTAGAGTTCATTATCAAGCAATGATGAAAGGTATTGCAAATGCAGGTAATGGCAAAATCACCATTAATCTACTTCCAGTTCGTGACCTATGTCAGATCATCAGTCAAGGCATACATAAACATAGTTTGAAGCCTTTATTTCAGGGCAGAAACCTTATGCTGTATTTTCCATACTTAGAAGCGACTCTAACACCCACATCAGTAATAGTTCATGTACCATTCATAACAGATGATCTGTTCAGTCTCTCAAATATACCCTTTTCCATCTAAGAATAATGACACCGTGGTCATCATCAACATCAACACCAACACTGAACTCTTCATGGTCTCCAAGAGATAGAACACTGTCACTTTCGCCATTGAGCCAACGATTGAACAAAAGTGTCGTACATCCTTACATGCTGTTCATCTTTGTCCTGCGTGCATTTTCACGTTTCAGCCTACTGGAACAGTCCCTTGTGAAATGGCTGTCATAAGGAATCATGACATTCATCATCACTGCAACTTCACTTTGGCTCCAGATAAACTTATACATCATCAGCGCATCGGACATTCACAGTTTCTTTACTTCACTCATAACACACCATTTTTCATAGTTTGTCCAGATACACCACCATCTCATACTTCAGGATCAGGATTGTACATAGCACCTGACTATTGTGCTGTACTTACACCACCTTTGTCCACATTAGCTACAAATAATCACTACGTCATTCTTAATCACACACACAAATACTTGCAACCACTACCCAAGATGAATTTAAACATGAGCACAAGTATTAAGTTGACCACCTAAATTCGAAACCATGCAATTAATTAATGAAACATGAAGCCTTTGAAGAATTGAGTATAAGTATGTTCAACCCATATTATGTGTATAGCCCAGCTCCATCTGCCATTATAATCCTCTCCATTGTTTTTGTTATATTACTGTTGGCTATGCACAGAATGCAAGCAAGGATTGCAAACTTGGAGTCAGTATTTACTGGAGGAAGAGTGAACTTTCAAGTGAGACCCACTGAGTGAAATGTGTATAATATGTAGTGTAAATTATATATCAAGCGCCGCCTTCCGAAGGCGTCTTATCACCACAAACACTGATCAGCTGGGAATGGTTAGGGAAGAAGCTGGGAATGGCTGGGAAAGAAGCTGGGAATGGTTGAGAAAGAAGCTGGCATTGGCTGGGGAAGAATCTGGCAATGGTTGGGGAAGACGCTGGCAATGGTTGAGGAAGAGGCTGGGAAATAGTAACCGCAATAGTGAGAAATATTTGAATATTAAATGGAAGTTATGTTGACTGATCAGCTGACGGCGGGAAGGGGGAGTGACGCCATCACTCATAAGCGCGCTTCTTTTCTTCACCTCCCGGCCGGCCCGTGGTGACTCTGGTGAGACACTGTTTTCTATGGGTACTGAAATAAAGGTCCGTCTAGACGGCAACACTCCCACTGGTGCCTGAAGCATTTTATGATCTTCTTTCAAAGGTCACTGATCGAAATTTAATAAACATTTTCTCAGATCGGTGTCTGTGGCGATAAGACGCCTTCGGAAGGCGGTGCCATATATACATATATATAGACAGATAGATGAATATAGATGCAGATACTGATATAAAAAAAAGAAAATTATGAGACAACACAAGAATTAATATTACCTAATATACAAGTATCCAATTCTTATAACAATATCATTATAGATCATATAAATACGTCACAAAAATATTAATAACTTACTGTTATCTTAGCATTGTACTGCTCTTGCATATATGCATATGTCTATTATACAATACTCTATAATCAATTTTACTATGATTTATTTGCTCCATTGTGTGTACAGCATATTTACAATGTATTATGTTTCTAGAATATTATTATATCAGTACAATACTGTCATGAATATTATGTCTACAATATTAATATCAGTACTATTTATTAATAGATTAGAAGGTGTAATTATTGCAAGCTGTCGTAGGTTCGCCAGTGGGCGTGACCGAGTAATGTCAGGACTCAAAAATATCATAAATAATAACTATTAGCATAGATGTAATCTAGAAGTTGAGCCAGGATCATAGTTAGAAAATGAGGTAGCATTCTCTCTCACCACTAGGGCCGGCAGGAAATATCACTGCACTTTTCCCTCGGAAGAATGTAGAAGAATTTGCACCTCGTGACAGCTGATAGGAAGACGCACATACACACGTACAGGCTTCTAGAACATTCTGACAAACGTTCAGTACACGTGACACAGCCCTCCTATACAACAGAGAGGAATTAGGGAACAGAATAGAGAGAGAAACAGAAGTGAGAGGATCTCGGAGGGAAAAAGGGGGCAGGTTTGAGAGGATGCAAGCCACTCTCTCACTCATTTTGATAGACTCAATCTTTTCAAGAGAATAAAAGTGTATATAGTCCCACACTCATCTTTACCTCTCCTGTCAATGTATGACAAAAGGAACAAAGGTTATCTACTTAATCAACTACTACTTAAAAAACAAGAAAAGCTCTACAACTACCTACAAAATTAGGCTACTACAGATTCCCTTAAGGTAAGTAGCGACTTTCCTCTTCTCCCATAAGTAGGAGAAATATTCAGTACACATGTTTCCTCAGCCAGAGACAGGCGATGGTAAGGTATTTATTCCTTTAAAATTGATTATTCATTCCAATATCATAAACCCCTCCATAACATGCACGTCTGTACAAATACCCATATCTTTATTTATTTATTTTTTTAATAACAGAACAGAGGCCGTGATATCAGTCCTATACTGTCTCCTCCCCACCATACACTGCTAAACCACGTAATCCCCAGTGTGAGCAGAGCTATAAGGAGCAAAAAAGAAGACAAGATAAATTCCATGATACCACGCCTGATGCCACGCCCCACGGTGCCACCCCACATGCGACTTGCCATCACACACTCTCCCATTAACACAGGGTAGGATTGCCTAATGACTGACTCAGCTGACTCTCCCTTATCAGCCACTGCTTCTGGTGTTATTGAAGCCGTGAATGATGCGCAAAGCACCTCCAAACGAATCCGACTTGATTAGGGCCGAGGGGAGATGAGGAGGGGGCAGCTGGGGACAATCGTCAGGGGCCGGATCAGAGAGGGGGCTCGCGCCCTCCAAGATAGTGTTAAGAGGGAGTAAAATAAAACATGTATTATATATTATATGAATGGAGTGCAGTTTGCATTTATAAAGTATTGCATGAATACGTAACAAATGTATTTAATATATTCATTTGATTCCTTCCATTACTAAGTAGTATTTAAAATCGTACTTGACTTACTGTAATATCCTAGTAGTTATTATTGTTTTGTAGAGATGGAGGGGAAGGTGCTATGGTGCACCAGGATTCTTTTGGCAGTACATCAATCTGTCACGACACACTGGTTAGCGAGCAGTCTGGCCGTGAGCTTGGCTTCGAGTAAAATATATTCAGCGAAATTCTCAGGGGGAGAAGGCCCCTTTGTCAATATTCTTGTCTTGGGCTTGATGATGGCTGTCGGTGGCCCTGAACTTGATGGAGGTGCTGATGGTGATGATGGTGCTTCTAGCTCTCGGTAGGGGAATATGCCATCAACGACCCTGCCCCGTTGGAGCCCAGTGCCAACCTCCCAGAATGAATCCCTGTCATTACTTGTCACCTCTCCTGCCCTTACAGATTGGCCCCTACCCAAGCCCCATACGTCCCTCCTGTGAACCCACGGCCTCCTCCTCGGCCCTGTCTCTTCTGTGTTATACCATAGGACCAGTTTGCTAGGTTAACCTTCCCCTCATGTTTCTCCCCTGCAGTCCGTGATGCATGGCGCTTCCGTGACTGAACATCACCTCGTCACTCAGCACCCTCACGAAGCGGTTCGTTTGATGTCTCCTGCCCCCCTACTCATATAAGTCAACAGGAACTGTCTTGCCATCATTACCACTGTCACCACAATGGGAGAGTTTAGGGTCAAATTTGAGCTTTTGAATGCCTTACGTGGTTCACGAAAGCTCCCTGAATATCTCGGCAAACATCTAACTCCTGATTATCCTGTCACTGTCCTATACGACTTACTGAGCCTGTTTAACGCCCAGGATGAACCTATAAACCTTGCCATTGTGGTGTGCGAGGGGTGGGACTTTCCCTCCGACAAGTACAAGCACAACCCTCTGCTGCCACCCTGCACCTTCGAAGGAGCCAGTATCTTGTTTCCCCTGTGTTGCCGATTGTCACGAATTTTCTACATCGTAAAACCATGTTAAGTAAATCGTGACATCGAGTGATTTTGCGGGAGGAACGAATTATTGCGAAATGTACGATGTTTCACTCATTCTCTCAAACCGTCCGCTCGCGTGCTTGTGTTCGCTCAAGTTGTCAAAACTTTCGTCACTCTACCGCGAGTAATTGTTTTTATGTGCGGGCAGTGCGCTCGTCTGAGCGATAATTTTTGAATTATCGGTCCCGCTCTGAGCCGTTATACGCCGCCCGCGCCCATTCCCACGCTCCTCGCGCCGTGGATTCAAATCGGAGCTCAGTCTGTCTGTAGACACAGCACGTCGCGGTACGCCTCTAAAGGCTTGAGTGATTTCTTAGCGATTTCAGATCTCACCTTGTGTTGGCGTGTGTCCCGTAGCTCCCACCCCCTTGGTGATCGTCACAGCAGCTCGGTCTCATCCATACCGATTAGTATTTTCTTGTTTTCCTAGGCTTAAGCTTTTGTGATATTTAGCTGTTTGTCTGAGTGAGTGAGTGCATTTCCCTTCCTTTGATTTGAACTGGAGTCATGTAACGTAAATTTATTTGCTTGTATTTAATACATTTACAGTTCGTTTTCTTGAGCTTTGTTAAATGTAACAGTCGTGTTTAATTTTCCCACTTATTTAATATAGTTTTGCTACTCCACGTTAGCACAACTCTTTGTATTAAATCACGACTGGTATTTAGGCCAGCTTTTGGCATTAATCCTTAAATCCGTTGTGCTAGCTAGGAGTTTGGCTCAGCCACGATCCTGTTAATCTTTATTATTATCATTTTGATTGTTAAGGGGAGAAACTAACTTTCTCAGGGGCCAACGGTACAATATTACAGCCTACTTGAGCGTCTAGTCTCTGCTGTGTACCGTTGAGAAAGTCTATAAATTCTCGACTCTAGAGAATTGGTGAAGTGAGCCAGCATAAAGTGAAATCGCTGCTTGATTTCACGAGTCTATTCTCTCTTAGTAAATGACTCGATAGTCATTCTTAGCACACATAGCTATACATTGTATACTCGAATTAAACAATATCATTATCCTTTTGAAATACCTAAATTTCCCCTGACATCTGAGGTGCAACTGTACTTGGCACCTGGTATATTGCCTATTATGAGGTCAAACAAAGCCTCTTGCATGACAACTGCAACTGTTGAACCTGTGTAAAAGGGCGATGCTACCTGGATACATGCCTCAGGGAACAATCTCACTGATCCATCAATAAGCTGAGCTTGGATCTGTCTGCCTGTATGCTCTTCAGGACGAACAAGACTCTGTCTGACAGTACAACCTGAGGAACCATTGTCTCTCAGTACATTAACAGAAACACCTCCCACAAACCCTGGCTGAACAAGGAAGGCACTGTTACCTGTGGGAGGGCCTGTGGAGGAAGCGGCCAGCCATTGATAAGGCTGCATGGCACACATCTCTTCAAATCTGACAGGAATATTTGCCTTAGGGATCGTACCCGAACTAGATGCATGAGGAGTTGTACTCACCATCTGGGGAGCAGGAGCACTGACAGCCTGTGGAGGAGAGTTCACCGTCTGAGGGGGACTAGTGAACTGTGAAGGAGGAGCTGTGCTGATGGGGACGGCACCATCGTGCGCTTGTTGAGGAATGAAGGCCGCATTTGCCTCCTGCCTCCGATACACTGGGGCTGGTGTTGAAAAGGTTTGTCCCGGTTGGCGATTGCGTGGCTGATACTGCTGTTGTTTCAGGTACTGCTGCTGGTTAGGGTACTTCTGCTGGTTAGAGTACTGCTTGTACCTCTTCCAGTCAGGTTTCTGTGTATTCTGCCCCTGGTCCTTCTGCGGTTTGTTTGGACCCTGACCATTATTTTCAGAACGGCCTTGATGCTGGGGTTCAGTCTGAGATTGCTTCCCAGACTTAGCAGTATCTTTCTTATTCCATGGCTGTTGCCTACGAGTTTGGTACCCGTACACAGTAAAGAAAGCATCAGCCTTCTCTACCATTTGTGTCGCGTCCTTCACTTTGGACATCTTGAGCTGGGCCATAAGCTCAGCAGGCCACGACTTTTCCAGCTGTGTGCGCAGCACTAGGTCGATCATTCCCTCTCGTGTGCTGGGAGTCTCGTCCTTCTCCATCCATTTGCCTAAATATGCCGTGAGACGGTCAAGGAACTGAACAGCTGTCTCCTTTTCCTGGAGACGCGCCTTCATGAACTGACTTCTAGCATGATCAACCGTAAGACCGTATGCTTTGATGAGTGCGGTCTTCATCATCTCATACGTGAGATTATCTCCTCGAATTCTGTGGAGAATATCGAGGGCAGGGCCCTCAAACAGGCTAAGGAACTGATGCCGCTTAGCTGCCTCATCCAGATCGTACAGATGTGCCATGTCTTCGAAACGAGCTATAAATGGCTCGATTCCCTCGCCTTCCTTGTAAGAGGGAAGCCTGAGACGTGGAGTTGCTAGAAAAGGTGCTGGGAGAGCGGTAGAGGGGCTTGGATTAGCTGCACCTGGTGTGCCTGAAGCCAAGGAGTCTCGCTTTAGCTGTAGGTCCTCCAGCTCGTGTTCACGTTCTCTCTCTCGATCCTCGCGCTCAGCACGCTCACGTTCTTCACGTGCCTCGCGTTCAGCACGCTCATGTTCACGTGCTTTGTCTCGCTCTCGTTCCTCGTACTCAAGTTCGCGATCTTTCTGCCGTTCTTCGTACTCACGCTGCTTTTGACGTTCCTCGCGCTCAATTTTCCGGTCTTCACGGGCGGCATTTTCACGTTGCTGCTCGTAATTGAAGCGTGATAGGACATAATCTCGAATTTCCTGGGGGTTAGTAAGCCCCATATCCATAGCTTCTTGCACGAATGCACTGGATTCCATCGTGCTTAGTTTGAGACTGAGTGACAACTGAGACTGATAAGTAAGAGTGAGTGATTCGGTAATAATAATTCCAAGCTAGGAGCTTATCCTGGAATGAGGTCGCTAGATGTCAGGGGAAATTTAGGTATTTCAAAAGGATAATGATATTGTATAATTCGAGTATACAATGTATAGCTATATGTGCTAAGAATGACTATCGAGTCGTTTACTAAGAGAGAATAGACTCGTGAAATCAAGCAGCGATTTCACTTTCTGCTGGCTCACTTCGCCAATTCTCTAGAGTCAAGAATTTATAGACTTTCTCAACGGTACACAGCAGAGACTAGACGCTCAAGTAGGCTGTAATATTGTACCGTTGGCCCCT
>JAGKTI010030319.1:0-12420 GCA_018397915.1 Birgus latro
AAACCTTGTCTATCCACCCTGTCATATGCTTTCTCCAGATCCATGAAAGCTGCATACAACTTCTTGCCCTTCTCTAGAAACTTTTCCACTAAGGATCTAAGAATGAATATCTGGTCTACACAACCTCTTCCCTTCCTAAAACCTCCTTGTTCTTCTCCAACTAATTCCTCAGTAATTTCCATAACTCTGTCAATAAGTATCCTACCATATATCTTTCCCATTACACTGAGAAGGCAAATGCCCCTATGATTACCACACACTGCTTTTTCCCCTTTTCCTTTGTACAGAGGAATAATTATTGACTTCCAATCCTCCGGGACTCTACCCTCCTCCCAAGTCAAACTGCACACCTTCCACATCCATTCTATTACTATCTCTCCCCCATGCTTCAACATTTCACCACACACTCCATCAATTCCTGGGGCTTTCCCCATTTTAACTTTCTTCATTGCTTCCACCACTTCCATCCTGGTGATTTCTTCCTCTCTTCTCACAACCCTCCTTCTCCCTGCCATTCCCCAGCCACTTATACTTGCATTACTTTCATTCTCTATGTTCAACAGTTCATTAAAGTGTTTCTCCATCTGTTTACTTTTTCTCCCATCTCCACAAGTAATCTACCATTTTTATATTTCACACCCCCACTGACTTCGTTGGCACCTTGTCTAGCTCTCTTTACCTCCTTCCAGAACATTTTCTTACATTCCCTCCACTTTACACTCAAATTCCTTCCAAACTCCTCATCCACTCTCTTCTTACTCTCTCTTACTAATCTTTTCACCTCTCTCCTCCTCACTACATATAACTCTCTCGTTCGTCTCTCAGCTTCTTCGTCGCCCCTGTTCCTCATCCATTCATTATATGCTTTCTTCTTTTGTGCCACAGCCTCTCTCACCTCTTCAGTCCACCATGCTGTTCCCTGAACCCCCTTTCGTCTTCTCTTCACCCACACACCACCTCACATGCTGCACAGATTTCTTCTGTGAATACCTTGCACACACCCTCCACGTTCCCCATCTGCTCCAATCTATATTTACCCAATCGCTCCTCCACCTCCCTTCTATATTCAGCCTTTATTCCATCCTCTTGTAACTTTTCTACCCTCCTTGTAACACATACTTCCTCCTGTCTTTCCCTTCTTCTCTTCCTCCATCTTGTTTGGACTCTGATTCTGGCCACCACCAAGTGGTGGTCAGAAAGTCCACTCCCCCAACCTCTATATACTCTTGCATCCATTATACATCTTCTCATCCTTTCATCCACACACACATAGTCAATCATTGCCTTCCGTTCATTCATTCCCCGGTCCTCTCTTCTCACCACTCGCCATGTATACCTATGGATCATTTTGTGCCTGAAGAGGGTATTAACTACCACCAACCCCCTCCCAGCACAAATGTCCACTAAAGCAATGCCATTCTCATCCATCTCTGCAGGCACACCCCACTCACCAACCACTCCATCCACCTTCTCATTCCCTACTTTTCCATTCATATCTCCAATCAGAAACACTCTCTCATTTCTTTCAAACTTTTCCAAGCAGGCTTCCACATTTGTCCAAAACTCTTCTCTCACTCTACTTACACGATCTTGCGTTGGCGCATACACGCACACAATTGCCACATCTGTAGTCCAACTTTCACTCTTACCCACACAATCCTTGACCCAACTGATCCATACTCTCTTACATTCTCCTTCCACCTGCTGCGCACAACAATACACACCCCCTCTTTCGCCCTCTCATTCTCACCCACTCCTGCGCATATACCCCACCCATATTCCCATTCTCTCACACTCTCACCTCGCCATTTAGTTTCAGTTATTCCACATATATCCACTTTCGCACTCTCAAGCACCTGTACAATCTCTCTCTCTTTCACCTCATCATTCATACCCCTCACATTCCAGGTCGCAATCTTTATCTCGTCCTTTGTCCGTTCCTTTGTCGTCAACTTTTGGTCAGTCCTGGTCTGAGGCTTCCTGTTCGTATTTTAGTTAGTTGTTTTTACGGGGTGGGGCACTAACCCACCACCAACCCTTTTAGTCGCCTCTTACGACAAGCAGGGATACTGGGGGAGAATTCTTGAAAACCCCCTACCCCCAGGGGGGTTACTGTGTCAACTGCCAAAGTATGTCATATATGTGTCGCTGTGTGGCGTATTTTCTTGTCTCTGATCATAACGTAACTTTCCGCCGTCAGTCAATGCCATGTAATATTTCTCGGTGAACACTCGCTGCACTATTTTATACATGTATTTCACACTGAACCATATGCAATATAAAACACTATCACAAGATTGCATCCCAGCCTCTTCTGTTATTCCCTTCCTTACTGTATGGCATACAAGAGCGCCTGATCCCTTAGCAAATGATGCATATGTCTATGTATCTCTATGGCATAACGTAATGCCTGCTATGGTAGGTCAGATATTTCACTAATCCAGCCACTATATGTTTCACAGATAAAAGTAATGGCTTTACTATAAGGGTAAAATACATCATTTATGGGTAGGGTGAGTGGAAACCCTGCTATAACAAAATAGACTCCTGCCTCTAGGCCTAATGGCTGATAACGGGCCCCAATCCTTTACAAACAATATATCTATGTTCAATAGACACAATCACTTCACAGTATAGTAAAAAACACTGTACAATCACAATATTTCAATAATAGCTTCAGCCTCGGGTGGGAGGGGGAAAATGACGGATTTAAAGGGACAACGCAACAAGCATGACCCTGCTGTCTGGCTGCTAGTGGAGCACTGAGATTCTATCACGACGTACAGGCACATATGAGCCATTGCAGTGTTGCCAAGGTCTTACCTCGGGAGAGACACGTGGCTGCTAGAACGCACCAAAATTTGACGCAAATTAACCAAAAACTTATTTTTTGGTTAATTTTTTCCCCCTTTTTCACGCAATTTGAGGTTCTGTGCTTTGGCACACCGCACCACATGAAACGCAAATTGCGGTCCCATGCGCGAAAGGGTTAATAGAAAATCAGGATTCACGGCAAAAATTTCTTAAAGTTAGCAGAATTGTTTTGCCTCTAGCCTAACAACTTGCCTTGACGGGCTTTTGTTGTTTCGTTTCGTTTTTGAAGGCTCCAATATGCTTGCATGCGTCAGCCTTGGTCACCTAATGGCGGCTCTCCACGCTGCTCGATCCCTGGCAGCCTCCCTGTTCAGTCCCTTAACCCTTAAGTCACACTTAATGACCTCGTCCCATGTCTTTCTCGGTCTACCCCTCCCAACCCCTCCCCCAATATTAACACCTCTCACCCTCTGTACCCAATTATCCTCCCCCATCCTCTCCACATGTCCAAACCACCTCAGCCTACATCTCATCACAACACCAATACACTCCAGTCCCATCCTACCTCTCAACTCCTCCATCGTAAACCCAGCCCCCCTAGGCCTTGCACGCAGGGACGCACTGCACATCCACCTAATCATTGTCATTTCTGTACGTTTAAACCTGCGAATATCCTCTTCCTTTACTGCCCAGGTCTCGCTACCAAACAGCATCACACTCCTAACACATGCTGCATAGAAAGACCCCTTAGCATGTAAGGAGAGTCCTCTCAATGTCAGGAGAGGCAAAAGCTCCCTTAACTTCTTCTAACCACTTCTCACCCTAGCAACCGAGCTAACTCCAGCCCCACCTCCGGCACATAACATGTTTTGATTTGTAATAAATATCGATTTATAATGCAGATACATTTTTTTGTATACAAAATAAATATTTATGCAAAACAGAAGTCTGTCAAGGTGTGCTGGCGATCTGAAGGGGAAATATCTGCTAACATTAGTCAACCACAGATCAGCTGACTGAGAAATAAACACTGACGATCTGAAGGGGACATATTTGCAATATTGGCGTATTTTAGCTCTGAAACCTAATTTTTAAATTAAGTTATATTAACCCTTTTGCGCAAGTTGACATGAATCGCATTCCATGTGGCTGTGCACATAGACACACACGGAACGGAAATTGCGTGAAAAAGCGAGAAAAAAAAAAAATCAACAAAAATTAAGTTTTTTGGTTGATTTGCGTCAAATTTTGGTGCATTCTAGAAGGTGCATCTCTCTACCGAGGTAACACCTTGGTAACACCATAGTGGCTCCTATGAGCCTCTCCATAGTGATAAAACTCAGCACTTCACAAGCAGCCAGGCAGTAGGGTTGTGCCACGATGTGTTGTCCCTTTAACCCCTAAACCGTGGGGTTGTGTGAGGCGGTCCTGGTACTTCCAGCCGGTGGCAATTCGCGCTCTGACTTATTTTTATAAAATATTGGTCCAAACTAGCCTGAGTGATGTAAATAGTACTCAGGAGTCTCCTACATTCTTCATACATACAGTAAAACCTCACTAGGACGGACTAATTGGGGCCCAAGTCATTCTGAAATAAGAGATATTCCCAAAAAAGCGACATAGGGATTTCACCCTGCTAAGATATTTTCATACATGAAAAGAGTCATGGCCACAATCCTACTTCACTCCACCATTTCCTTCTAAACTGGGGCATTAACCCATTTACCTCTTAACTTTTCTCAAATGCCACTACAGTATAAATAATTTATTAACGCAGTACAGTTTTTGTTAGGTTTATACTCGATAAAGGCCATTGTAATACTCACAGGAAGATAATTTTCATACATGAAGTGTCATAGCCACCATCTTGCTTCACCCCACCAGTTCCTTCTATCCCTATTGCTTCTTAGCTTTTCTAAAATGCCACTAAAAATAATTCGTTGCATTACACAGTATAATTTTAGCAAGGTTTAGACTCTATAAAGGCCATATATAACACACAAAATAAGATATTATCGCTTATTAACCTCTTCATTACCGAATTCCACATATGTATACTCCTGCATACATAAAAAAAAGTTTGGCTGAGAAACCAAATTCACTCATGCATACGGGCATATACATGAGATAGATAGGAACATGCAGGGGAGCTTAATACTCGGTTTGGGCTGAAATAATGATGCCACGTGTTGTGACTGAATGGCAACCAGCTATGACGTCATGTACCCATGTCATGGCTCTGGCATGTGTCACAGATTTATGCCAATGAGCTCAATTTGTTTGGAGGCATATTGTATAATATATATTTTGATTTTATTATATACATATATATATACCTATATAATGTGATATAATATAGAACAAATGTGATTGCTGATATCAGCTCATGGTTGCCTAGCAACGAGTCTGGCGTTGCTGTACCCGCAGGTGGGGGGAGGGAGGGAGGGAAACATGTGCTTGCAGGACAGTTACCCCATTTCTTCGTGATAGGAGATACGCAGGATTGCCATGGCGTCGTCTGACAGTAAAAGTGATGTGGAAATGGAATGGGATAATGAACTGGAGGGGTCAGATGACAATGAGACTCAGTCTGACTCAGACGAAGATTACAAGCGGAGTGAATGGGAAATCCGGTTTGAGGGGGGAGCGGGGAGCGGCCAGGGGTCGGGGGGTCGGTAACGAAGGGGTTAAAAGCATCATGGCCACGATCCTGCATCACCTCCACCACTTCATTTTGACTCGTGATAATATCTCATTGCCTCTTATTTTTTCTTAAATTCCACTATAAATAATTTATTGAATGACACAGTAAAATTCAAGCAAGGCTTGGACACAATAAAACTCATAAGTAATAAAAAAAAAGAAGTTTTCTTACGTAACCATTCAGACTCGCTTGGCTCACCTGATGAAGGATCCTTCAGAGCAAATCCTTCAAAATCATTTCCCATTATCTTCGGGGTCATCATCAAGGAACAGTGAATCATTGTCCCAATTGTCTGTATATTTCACTTATCACTCATCACCATCGAGCAGTATGGGACTTAGGGAAAATGACGTTGGGGGGAAACGATGTGGAGGAAAAATAGTTACGTCGCCAGCTCACCACGAACCGAAGCACGATCACAGTTCACACACACTGCTCGCCGTGTGATTAAAGCTTGATCTTAATATTAATGCAAACCCCTTTTCTAATTTTTGAGCATTTAGAAAGAACACTGTAGGTATAACTTAATTATTAACACTTTTCAAATACTGTACTGTACACTTAGAACAACAGCTACGCTGCCAGCCCACCACCAACCAACGCACGAACACACAAGCCGCGTGGACAATATGGCCACCCACGGTGAGGTTAGGCAGTCCAGAATGCTTCTAGCTTTTTCGGAGTTTTCCTGATATACAGTATAAGAAATAATTCCGGTCGGCTCTCTGACTCCGAAAAAAGCAACTTCCGGTGTACTGAAGTCCGTTGTAGTGAGGTCATACTGTATTTATATTTTGAAGGCCCCAGCTAATTAAAAAGAAAACAAAGGCACCCAACTGACGGCCCACGGCTCGAGCCATCGCCACCGAGCATCATGAAAGTGACGGCCCACGGTTAAGTGGTTAAATCCGCCATTTTACCCCTCCCACCCAAGGCAGAAGCCATTATTGAAATATTGTGACTGTACAGTGTTTCTGACTATACTGTGAAGTGATTGTGTCTATGGAATATAAATATATTGTTTGTAAAGAACTGGGGCCCGTCATCAGCCGTTAGGCCTACAGACAGGAGTCTGGTTTACTACAGCTAGGTTTCCAGTCTGCTTCACCCTCCCCGTAAATTATGTGAGTATTTTACCTTTATAGTGAAGCCATTACTTATATTTGTGAAGCATATAGTGCCTGGATTAGTGAAATAACTGACCTACCGTAGCAGGCACTATGTTATGCCATAGAGATACATAGAGATATGCCATAGTCGCTAAGGGAACAGGCGATCACGTACACCATAGAGTAAGGAAGGGAATAACAGAGGAGGTTGGGATGGAATCATGTGATAGTGTTTCATACTGCATATGGTTTGGTGTGAAATATACATATAAAATAGTGCAGCGAGTGTTCACCGAGAAATATTGCGTGCATTGACTGACTTAGTGGAAAGTTTATACAAGGATCAGAGACAAGAAATACGCCACACAGCGACACATATATACCTTGTATATACGTATGTCATGCAGCGAATGTTCGTGGAGAAATCTATTGCATGCACTGCATGTGTTAGGCAAACATAGTGCAAGGAAGAGAACAAGTATGCCACACCCCCCCCCACACACACACACACACACCTACCCCCCCACACACACACACACACACACACACACACCTACCCCCACACACACACACACACACACACACATGCTCACACATTACATAACTCATCTTCAAATCCTTCAAGCCAACAGCTCAACACCTCTGAAGCAAGTGAGTCATCCATATTTTGTTGATTTGTATACTGACCTATTTCTATATTTTTTACACAAATAAGTACTGCTTTTTACATATACACATATGAAATGGAAGAAAGTTGAGCTTCAGTATCAGTACCTAGCAAAAACACTAGTGGTCATGTCGAGTTTCTGAGAGCACTATCAAAGAGCTTATTATATTTCACATGTATACTTTGAGTAAAAAAAATAAAATAAAACATAACAAGCAAAAATATGTAGGTGTTGGTGAGGCAAGGAAAGGGAGTGTTTTAATCTCACTTGCGGGTGAGGAAGAGTATTCTATCTTTGTCATCCATTTAATCAAAAACTATTGGACATATTGATTTCCTGTAAGAACCATGATACAGATCAGTGAATTTACGTATGTACAGGACATAACTACGTAATTTCTCTAATGAAAAGTCGGTCATACGTAGGTGGTTATTGTCCACGCATGATGAAAGTGCACCGCGGCAGTGAGTACCGTGTAGTTTTTTGCGATTTACTCAGAAACTATGAGGCATATCAAAAATTGGGGGGTACCAAGAGAAAGCTCATGAAATTCTACACAAGATTATGTTATAAAACATAACATGTGCAAGAAAACTTTTGCGGCAGAGCTCCCCAGAGAGGGGGGGGGAAAAAAGGCTTTTAGTTTTTGGCTATTTTCTCAATAACTACACATCATATCACAACCGGACACAGCTCATTAGAAAACTAATTAAATTCTCTATCAAACCTTCTAAAAACATTTTTCTGTATGATGGAAAACACTTGAAGTACGAAGTTGGGAAGTGAGATGGACATTCCAAAATGTTTATTCACATCGGCCTAATGTACTTTCATTCGTTTTTTTATTTCTTATCAGCTAGAACAAACATCAACAAATAAGATGATGTGGGTTTCATGGGAAATATAGAGGTCTGGGTAGCGAAAATAAGGTGAGAATACGTGTTTTTAGTGGCGCGCGGGCGGCCTGGAGGGGAGGGCAAGTGTAGAAAATCGTCAGCTGGAAAACTTACTAAAACTTATCGTGCGCGGGAGGGTTCAGTACAATTTTTTTAGCAGATATTTTTTATAATTAAGTGTGTATTAGCCACTGTGGCAAAAAAATATACAGTAATCTCCCTATTATTCAGACACCCAATATTCGGACCCCCCAATACTCAGACATCGTGGGCTGTCCACCCCCCAAAATGCCCCAAAATTCGAAGAAAAAAAAAATCCTTTTTTTTTTTACCATGTCAGTTTGAATTTCCCGCGCGTGCTGATCGGCTGTGTTTACGCGCGTGGCGCCTGTCTGTCCAACTCATTTCCCACTCTGTTGCTGCCTCGTGAACACCTCCGACAATGGCGGCCGAAGTGATTGCTTTTGTGGTGATACTCTACCTTCTGCAGGGCTTGATGCTGCTCTTCACCTTCTTCATCATGTGTGTGATGATGGCCCCGCCACCTGAGAAGAGGAAGAAAGTGGTTCTGACTCTGAAGAAGAAGAGGGAAGGGTATTGGAAAAGGTGGACGCCGGGTAGCCGACATCACGGATTCGTTGTGAATTCAACCTCCCTCGCTCCACCTTGTTTGATATCAAGAAGTCCCGAGACAAACTACAGCAGTACACGGCTGATTTCGCTTCGAAGACCAAACGAAACGTGGAGAGGAAGGTGATGTTTAGTCCTAAGTATGCAGACATCAACCGATCCACGCTGATTTGGTATCGACAACAACGTGCTGCTGGTGTGTTGGTACATGGAACGGAGCTGAAAGCTGCTGCTGAGAAGTTCGCAAGGCTCCAGGACTCGTCACTAGACCACACGGGAATTTACTGTTATGTACAGTGTAGTGAAGTGATGTGATCCCAGTTATGCAAAAAAAACGTGGAAAGTGTTGGTGAGAAGTGCTGGTGATTGTAAATTGCGAAGGTGTGTGTGGAGCAATTTCTTTGTGTCAAAGTCTGAGATGATAGAGGGAGTTATACATCAGGACAGCGGCTTCTTTTTAGTACATACCATAACTTCATCAAAATTCCTTATTTTGTTCTTTCCATATAATTAATCTCATGCATAAACTGTGTGCAAGATGATTTCCATAATGATTTTCATGTCTAACCTGTTTTCAGCATGCTGTAAATGTGTTAAAAAATTTCCCTAAATGTTAATCATAATTTCCTGCTTTCAATTTAATTTTTCATGCATGGTTTTAAGTGCACCAGCTATGAAAAAGGTGAATGCCAGTGAATTTCATGTCCGGCCATAACCTAACCTAACCTAACATTGTGTTAATCATAATTTCCTGCTTTTAATTTAATTTTTTTCATGCATGGTTTTAAGTGCACCAGCTATGAAAAAGGTGAATGCCAGTGAATTTCATGTCCGGTCATAACCTAACCTAACCTAACATTGTGTTAATCATAATTTCCTGCTTTTAATTTAATTTTTTCATGCATGGTTTTAAGTGCACCAGCTATGAAAAAGGTGAATGCCAGTGAATTTCATGTCTGGTCATAACCTAACCTAACCTAACAATGTGTTAATCATAATTTCCTGCTTTTAATTTAATTCTTTCGTGCATGGTTTTAAGTGCACCAGCTATGAAAAAGGTGAATGCCTTTCATTATTGTGCAAGATGATTACCATAAAGATTTTCATGTCTAACCTGTTTTCAGCATGCTGTAAATGTGTTAAAAAATTTCCCTAAATGTTAATCATAATTTCCTGCTTTCGATTTAATTTTTTCACGCATGGTTTTTAAGTGCACCAGCTATGAAACTATGAAAAAGGTGAATGCCAGTGAATTTCATGTCCGGTCATAACCTAACCTAACATTGTGTTAATCATAATTTCCTGCTTTTAATTTAATTTTTTCATGCATGGTTTTAAGTGCACCAGCTATGAAAAAGGTGAATGCCAGTGAATGTCATGTCCGGTCATAACCTAACCTAACCTAACTTAACATTGTGTTAATCACAATTTCCTGCTTTTAATTTAATTCTTTCATGCATGGTTTTAAGTGCACCAGCTATGAAAAAGGTGAATGCCTTTGATTATTGTGCAAGATGATTACCATAAAGATTTTCATGTCTAACCTGTTTTCAGCATGCTGTAAATGTGTTAAAAAATTTCCCTAAATGTTAATCATAATTTCCTGCTTTCAATTTAATTTTTTCATGCATGGTTTTTAAGTGCACCAGTTATGAAAAATGTGAATGCCAGTGAATTACATGTCCAGTCATAACCTAACCTAACCATTTTTCTGGTAACAATTTACATCATTTACTGTATTTGATGCTTTGTATCCAATAATTTAGTGCATAAAATGTGGGCAAAGATGATTTCCATGTCCGATACTTACTTATACTATGCTGGAAAGTTCTGACCACCTATGCCTCACTCACTTCTAAATCATCATTTTTTGGTTAAAATTTAATTAATTCATGCTTTGTGTGCATTATTTATGTGAAATGGGACCTAAATAAGTGCTATACATGTCCGGTAGGGAGGTAGGAAGGTAGTTTTCTGATTTAGGTTAGGTTAGGTTAGGGTCATGAATAACCAGTGCTGGAAATTCAGGGCCCAATATTCGGACAAGACCAATATTCGAACATGCCTTTCGCTCTATTGTGTCGAATAATGGGGAGATTACTGAATATATATTTTCCAGTGTAAAGTGCAGATTCGGTATTCAGTCGCACCTATCTGGATGAGCTAAACTGAGTAGGAATGGATCCCACTGAGATTATCCATAAGAAAATATATTTTTTTATTACTTATGAATTTTATTGTGTCTAAGCCTTCCGTAAATTTTACAGTGTTATGCAATAAACTATGTATACAGTAGGCGCGGAAAGTGTTGACGCCATCTAAAAAAAAAGAAAACATTCTTGTGGTTAGCAAGGAGAAACAAATAAATTAACACTCACCATTGAATTTAGTATTTACTGGCATTCCCCTTCACCTTTATTATCTTCTTAAGGCGTCTGGGGAGACTGATGGTGTAGTTTTCCAGAACAGACAGACTAAAACTGCTCCATAGCTGCAGCCTCAAGTTTAGGCAAAGATGATGTGTCCATACTACACAGCTGCCGCTTCATGTGCGCCCATAAATTCTCAATGGGATTGATATCTGGGCTGTTTCCGGGCCAATCTCGAATAAAGGGGACCTCACAGTCTGTTAGCCACTGTTTCACTGACTTTGCAACATGTGGAGGGGCAGAATCTTGCATAAATACTCTTGCCTTGGTTTTATCAAAAGAGTCTCTTAAAACATCACATAAGAGCTCCAAATAATTGTTCTGGTTCACTTTTTCATTTGCAGGTAGAAATACCGACCTACCAACACCATAATATGTAAAGCAGCCCCAAGCCATGAGTGAGGCTGGGTATTCAACAAACTTGGAAGTGTACTTAGGATGAAGGGGGTCACTGCCTAGTTTGCGGTACACTCGTGATGAATGGGTACCAGTGACAGTAAATGTTGACTCATCACTCCAAAGCACAGTTTTCCATTGCTCCTCACTCCAGGCAAGATATTTCTTACAAAAATTTACTCTCTTTTTCTTCTGAAGTGCAGTTAGCAGTGGTTTTTTACGAGCACAAAAACTCCTGTAGCCCAGATCGTCATCCAACAGATGCTGTACACTTCTGACAGACACATCTGCCAGCAACTGTGGGTTCTTTTCTTTTAAATCCCATGCTGTTAGCCTTGGATCCTTGCTAACTTGCCTTGAGATCAGCGGACGGGTCCTGAAGGTTGTCTTACGAGGTCTCCCAGGCTTGGGATGTGGAGTGGGAGGAATGGGCTCCCCACTGTCCTTGAACCGCTTCACCAGTCTCTGCACTGTCCTCAGTCTAACACCATCTGATTTGCAATAAATGGGAGTTTGTGGCCATCTTTGTATAAAGTAATCACTTCCACACGTTTGTCCTTGCTTGTGGTTACTTTAAGCATGATGAGAATGTGGTAGGTAACCAAATAACTGTGTTATTTGAGTCAAAACATGCCCTCATGGTGCATCACACACAAAGACAATCCTCCTCCTGTGGCTGCCCAAACATTACTGAGCCTGCTCCTGTGGTGCCAAACCTATCAAGCAGGGTTGCCAGCTCCCGTTGAAAAAGCGTCAGCTCATTTCGCATCACAG
>JAGKTI010030320.1:0-12419 GCA_018397915.1 Birgus latro
GAATGGAAGAAGGGTGGTAACAGGGAGGAGTACTTGGCTGCCAAGCACAGGGCTAGTAGAGAGGTATACAGGGTGAAGTCTGAGTCACAGAGGCTTTTACTTGATAATCTAAATCATGGAGAAAGGAAAAATATGATTTTTAGGGTGGCAAATCAGGTGAAGAGGGATAATCGGGACATTGTAGGTGAGCAGTGTGTGAAGAATGATGAAGGAAGGGTAGTGGTAAACAGTGGGGATATTAAAGATGCATGGAGAGAGCATTATAACCGGGCATTGAATGAGGAGTTCGATTGGGATAGGGAAGGTTTGGAGCCAGCGGATCCAGTGTTTGGCCCTTGGCCTTTAATTGACGCTGCTACTGTGAGTGAGGCAATAGGCAGGATGTGGGTGGGGAAGGCGGCAGGTGTGTCTGGGTTGCCTGCCGAAATGTTGAAGGCCTCAGGAGATACTAGGATGAGGTTAGTCACTGACCTGATAAATGATTATACTAGGATGAGGTTAGTCACTGACCTGATAAATGATTATATATGAGTGTGTTGTCCCACATGATTGGCTGAAGAGTGTAATTGTAAATGTGTACAAAAGGAAGGGTGATGCCCTGGAAAGGGGAAATTACAGAGGTATAAAGCTCTTAGATCAGATAATGAAAGTAATGGAGAGAGTTCTAGAAGGTATGATTTGAGAAAGAGTGAATATTGATGAGATGCAGTTTGGGTTTATGCCAGGCAGGGGGACCACTGATGCCATATTCATTGTTCGACAGCTTCAGGAAAAATATATCGGAAAGAAAAGGGAATTGTATTTTGTTTTCATTGATTTGGAAAAGGCCTTTGACAGAGTCCCTAGAGAGGTGGTGAAGTGGGCAATGAGAAAGCTAGGGTTGGAAGAGTGGTTGGTTAGGGTGGTTATGGCCATATATGTGGGTGCTCACACCCAGGTAAGAGTGAATGGAGTTTTCGGTGAATGCTGGTGTGCATCAGGGGTCAGTTTTGAGTCCCTTGTTGTTTATCATGGTGCTTGAAGCCCTCTCACGTGACTTCAGAGATGGACTCCCATGGGAGATGTTGTATGCTGATGATTTGGTGTTGATTGCAGAGAATGAAAAGGAGGCGGAGGAAAGATTTAAGAAGTGGAGAGATGGTATGGGGTACAAGGGCTTAAGGGTAAATGCAGATAAAACAAAAGTGATGATATCTAGGGTTGGTGGCGGTACAATCAGAGGAGAGGGAGAGTGGCCATGTGCAGTTTGCCACAAGGGTGTGGGAAGTAATTCCATCTTGTGTAGTGTTTGTGATAAATGGGTGCACAAGAGATGTAGTGGTATTAGAGGTAGACTGCGAGATGATGCTGATTTCATGTGTGCGGCGTGTCGGGGAGAGCAGGTGGAGATTGTTAGGCGTGAGAGGGTTGAACTTGCAGGTGAGTCTCTTGAGTGTGTGGAGGAGTTTNAAGGAGGCAGAGGAAAGATTTAAGAAGTGGAGAGATGGTATGGGGCACAAGGGCTTAAGGTAAAATGCAGATAAAACAAAAGTGATGATATCTAGGGTTGGTGGCGGTACAATCAGAGGAGAGTGGCCATGTGCAGTTTGCCACAAGGGTGTGGGAAGTAATTCCATCTTGTGTAGTGTTTGTGATAAATGGGTGCACAAGAGATGTAGTGGTATTAAAGGTAGGCTGCGAGATAATGCCGATTTCATGTGTGCGGCGTGTCGGGGAGAGCAGGTGGAGATTGTTAGGCGTGAGAGGGTTGAACTTGCTGGTGAGTCTCTTGAGTGTGTGGAGGAGTTTTGTTATTTGGGAGACATGTTATGTACCAGAGGTGGGGCTGGAGTTAGCTTGGATGCTAGGGTGAGAAGTGGTTGGAAGAAGTTCAGGGAGCTGTTGCCTCTCCTGACATTGAGAGGGCTCTCCTTACGTGCTAAGGGGTCTTTGTATGCAGCATGTGTTAGGAGTGTGATGCTGTATGGTAGTGAGACCTGGGCAGTAAAGGATGAGGATATTCGCAGGTTTAAACGCACAGAAATGACCATGATTAGGTGGATATGCAGTGCGTCCCTGCGTGCAAGGCCTGGGGGGGCTGGGTTTGCGATGGAAGAGTTGAGAGTTAGGATGGGACTGGAGTGTATTGGTGTTGTGATGAGGAGAAGTAGGCCGAGGTGGTTTGGACATGTGGAGAGGAGGGGGATGATTGGGTACAGAAGGGGAGGGGTTGGGAGGGGCAGACAGAGAAAGACACGGGACAAGGTCATTAATTGTGACTGCAGGGTCAAGGGACTGAACAAGGAGGCTGCCAAAGATAGAGCAGCATGGAGAGCTGCCATTAGGTGACCAAGGCCGACGCATGCAAGCATGTTGAAGCCTCCAAAAACGAAACGAAACAAAACAAAACAATTATTGTAGTGAATGTATAATACAGTACAGTACTGCAATGGTAGTGAAGACAGTTTAAAAACTGCTGGTGCGATGCAAACTAATGTCTGATATTGGAAAAAGTCCGGGATACCAGGAGGAAGTCTGGATGTTGCTTTCATCAGAATTTCACTTTTTTCGGAGTGGCTTGGGCCCCAGTTAGTCTGTTATTGTGAGGTTTTACTGTACTGGAATGCCAGTTGTGGCTTCTGCAGTCTGCTACAATTAATATTACCCTTAACTTTCAAATAAATTCACTCATTTTCTTCATTGGTAAACATACGCTTTAACAGTAGAAGCCCCTTACCAAATCAGTTCCTTTTCTTCCTAATACTGTAACCTTATATTGTTCTTACTATTTCTGGGGCAGTATATAAATGTTTCTTGTTAAATCTGTTTCCCTGTTATTTTCTGCTGTTCCTTTGTAACAACTCACTTGATTCATCAGCATCATGGCTGAAGGGACTGTCCTGCCCTAAGTGTTTATCTATCCCTAACCTAATCTAGCTTAACTGTAACTAAATTTAACCTATCCAAACCTAACCTAAGCTCCAGTTGGGAAATTGGGAAACACAATCCACCTCTAAGTACGTTGTTTCTTCCATAACAACAGAAATAAACAATCACAGGTAGCTACGGTTTAAGGAATGTGATGATTACTGGGGAGGGGGGCTTTTTTCTACAGGACAAGATAATTTTAGCACCCAAAAAATAGTCAGAAAAATACAGAAGACAAACTGGGGGAATATTAACTGAATTAGTGGTCTTTCTGCTGCTTCAATTAAGGATACATTTACCTCTCCCGGACTTAATACCTGCATAATCTTAGGAAAAATGATTGCGCTCTGGATTATTTTCCCTTACATATTGCTTCCCTACATATTCCTTTCAGTTTAACTTCACATGCCTCTTCCATGCTGGGTCTGACACGGGAGTAAGTTTAGACGATCACAAGGCATAACTAAAATTTCATGCTCACCTGCTAATATCCTCATGGTGGCGCTATCTTGTTGTCCTCTTTCTTTTGCACACCACAGTATACCACCTAGCCGAGCTGATGATGGAGAAGGGAATGAAACACTTTCGTTTCTCCCACACACAGCACTACTCCTCCTGCTTGTGCCACTTGTCCGTAAACAAAACTTGCCCGTGTCTCAACCCCTTCATACCTATTAAACCCTTCACCGTATCATTAAGAGAGTTCTTCAAATACATCAACTGTATTATCAAAGTTTGCATATATATAAAAAAGGAATATTTACATGTCCCAGAATATATGGGAAATGTGCCATAGAACTGCACTGCTATTATGCAATGTCTACAAACAAATAACGCGAGTTGAGGGTTTCGGATTCAAACACGGATCGTGGACAAAGCTGATTGGCTTACGTGTTCGTTCCGATGGCGCGGAGAGTTTAAAACACCTGTCAATAAACGTCACCAGTACACGTAAACTTTACTACATGTACCGTAACATGGTGCATAGGCAATGGTAAGGCAGCCACATCATCAAGATCATTCAGCATACAGTGGTCATTATTATTATTATTATTATTATTATTATAACCTTAACTCACTTTAAAGATCAACATCATTATCATCCTATACCACTATCAGCACCATCATCAATATTATTATCATTACCCCAACTCATCATCATCATCATCATCATCATCATATTTACTCATTTCTCACTATTTCATGGAATACAAGGATTTCAAAAGTAGGAAAAAAAAAAGGCCAAGTTAAACAGGCCTTACATAAAATAATTCATCAATAAAGCTTTAAAAAGTTTCATCTCCATCCTACACGTACAACAACTCATCCAAAAAATGTTCTTCATACTGTCGGTAGCAGATAGAAAAATACATCGACTACAGGTTAGAGAAAGGTAGGTTAATAGCCTCCACCACGTGAATCTCCCTACTAACACCATCTATTCGCTCCATTGCTTCGCTTTTTTTTTCTTTTTTTTTCCATTGTTACGTGTGGCCGATATACATTGCTTATATTCATATATATAATACTCAGAACCTTTAATATTCATTAATTAGTACTATGCTTAGAGTTTTGTGAATAGAGTTTATAAATATCATATAGTAGGAAACAGTCTGGCCCAGCTCTGTGTCGATGTTTCTCGAGGTGTTTCGAACCACAGTCTCGTATCTGCTTGTGGTTTCGACCGTTGTTTCTGTTCTGCTCTTCTTGCTTCTTCGAGTTTCGCTTCTTGCTTCTCTGAGTTGCCCTTCTCGCTTCCTTGAGTTTACATAGGCCGGGCTGGGACTGTCACGAGGGAGGGAGAGAGGAGAGGAGCCAGCAGCCGACCATGCCAGACGTCAGTGCTGACAATGCCTGCGACCCGTTGAGGGGAGCTACAAGTCAGCCACAGGTTCCTGCAGCCCAGAAGATCAAGGGGAGGGTGATTTGGTTTAACGTGAGTGCGGGGTACGGGTTCATCAAACGCCAGGATACTGGTGTTGATGTTTTTGTGCACCGCTCGGCGATCGTTAAGCCGAATCCACGCCACCTCCAACGCTCCCTAGGTGATGGAGAGCGGGTGGAATTTAGTTTGTTTGGGACCTCAAAGGGTCCTGAGGCCCGGGATGTTACTGGACCGGGAGGTGTGGCTGTGCAGGGCTCTACTTATGCACGGCGACGTCTCACGGCCCAGGGATATCAGGCTAGGGATCCTTGGAATCCCAAACAACTAAATCTACTCGTGGAGATGTGTGTCGCGACGGCGAAGGCTTTTTGTGGGGGTGATAAGGGGGCTTTGCGCGTTCTCCTCCCTAGGATTTTTGAGGAGAACGGGCTGCCTTCCCTTGTCATCCCCGAGTGCTTCGCCCGCGATATACACTCGATTCCCCGCCGACGGGAGCGTAGGGCCCGGCAGCGACGATCTGCTGCCCCTCGTCAGACCCCGAGGAAGAGGCTGCGACTTGAGGCTCCCCTCAACAGGGAAACTGCCACTCCTGTTGACGACCCGGCAATCTCAAGGACTACGACTGAGGCCACGGCAGAAATCCACGAACAGCCAGCGATGACGGAGGAGGGGCAGGATTCTTCAGATACTGCCTCCATGGCCGAGGAAGCGTCGACCGGCTCCTCGGCCGAGGAGGAGATTAGTGAGTCCTCCCCTCCTCCAGCAGCAGAGGGCCCTCCATCTCGCCCTCCAATAATCGACCTTAAGGATCGGCTAGACGTAGCCTCCTACCGCCACCTCCTGACCCTCGATGCCCACACCCGGTCGTACCAGCTCGGAGCCACGACCTACACCACCCTCTACGACCTGCTCCGGGCTGCCGACATGGGTGAGGCGATCAGACCACTCCTGATCATTCGTGGGGAGGAGGCACGTCTAGCCGATCTTAGAGCATTCTACCATATGCTCCCGCCACGACTGCTGGTGAAAGCTCAGACAATAGTGGCGTGAGGCTGCCCTGAACACCTTTGCACATATATCTTGGTTGACCTAATGTCCCCCAAGAGGACGATGGCCATTAAGCCCCAAGGGAAAAAAAAAAAAGTCACGAGGATTCCACTTCCAGCGCTTGGCCAGGCCAGTTGCCACTATGCCAGTCGAACCAGCGATCTTTTCTGCCTCTGCTACCGCCTTCGACCCGTTGAGGGGGGGCATCCAGCAGTAGTTCTAGGCCGTCGGGAGCCACGAAGATCATTGGCACCGTGGTTTGGTACAATGTGAAGTCTGGGTATGGATTCATCAAGCGTCGGGACACCGGTGCTGATGTTTTCGTGCACAGACTCGGGATCGTTGCCCCGAATCCACGGTACTTTCGGCGCTCTCTCGGTGAGGGTGAGACGGTGGAGTTTAGTCTCCAGTCACCTAAGGGTCCTGAGGCTAGGGGTGTCGCTGGGCCGGGAGGTGTTGCTGTGCAGGGCTCTGCTCATGCACGGTGGCGCCCCGCGGCCCAGAGACGCCGGCCTTCGGGTCCTGGGTGCTCTGAGGAGACAAGCACCATCGTTGCGATGTGTTGCGACGGCACAGGCTTTTTGTGGGGGTGACAAGGCGGCTTTGCGCGTTCTCCCTCAAATTTTCGAGGAGAACGGGCTTCCGCGCCTTGCCATCCCTCGAAGCTTTGCTGGCAATGCACCCCCCAGCAGCAGCGTCGTCCCCGGCGGCCGCAGTCTCGGCCGCAGCCGCAGTCACGGCTACCTCCACCTCGGCCTCGTATTACACCGCGGAAACGACTGCGACTCGATGGCCCTCTGAACAGGGCAACTGGCTCTTCGTTTACTGACCCGGCACCGATCACGGACATGGATATGGAAATCATTACGACCGTCGCTGAGGTCCACCCGCTGCCGTCAGCAGCTGAGGGGGAACTGGTTGCCTCTCCACTTCCGTCTGATCATCGAGACGTTGAGGACCCTTCCCCCCAGGTTCTTCCACCTGAGTGTGTGGGCCTCTCAACAGCTGCTACACCTTCAGCTTCTCCCTCTCTGTCTGAGGCTGCCCTTGCTCTTCCACCAGCTGGGCCCCAGTCCACTGTCCTCATCACCTACTCCTGCCTGCTCAGCATTCGAATCAGCGGCTTCCGAGATCATAGTGGCAGAGTTCGAGCGAACTTTTTCGGAGGTGTTGGAGAAATTCATTGAGAAGATGGGCTGTCCATCCAGCCTTCGTGACTCGGGAGACTTGCCTCTATACGAAGACCTCGATCATGATTCAGAATATACTGATATTTCTGATTCTGACGATCAGCCTTAAGTCTTCCCTGTTTTCCTGTGATCTTCACTTCTCTTCCGGGGTTTGGCGCCGTCTGCCCTTTACCTGTCTCGTCTGCGCTGCTCCTGTCTTCCGTCTCTTCCCCCCCCCCTTTTTTTTTTCTCTCCCGCTGTTTATTTTTTTTCTGCAACTTCTCTGACGGGCTCTATATTTGCCCGTGTCCCCACAAGTTGGGGCAAATATTCACAAACAGACTGTCACGAGGAGAGAGGAGGAGAGAGAGGATCCAGCAGCCGACCATGCCAGACGTCAGAGCTGACGATAACGCCTGCGACCCGTTGAGGGGGGCTAAAAGTCAGCCACAGTTTCCTGCAGCCCAGAAGATCAAGGGGGCTGTGGTTTGGTTTAACGTGAGTGCGGGGTACGGTTTCATCAAACGCCAGGATACTGGCGTTGTTTTCGTGCACCGTTCGGCGATCTTTAAGCCGAATCCACGACACCTCCAACGCTCCCTAGGTGATGGAGAGAGGGTGGAGTTTGGTTTGTTTGGGACTCCAAAGGGTCCTGAGGCCCGAGATGTTACTGGGCCGGGAGGTGTGGCCGTGCAGGGCTCTGCTCATGCACGGCGACGTCTCACGGCCCAGGGACATCGGGCTAGGGATCCTGGGAATCCTAAACAACTAAATCTCCTCGTGGAGATGTGTGTTGCGACGGCAAAGGCTTTTTGTGGGGGTGATAAGGGGGCTTTGCGCGTTCTTCTCCCCAAGATCTTTGAGGAGAACGGGCTGCCTTGCCTTGTCATCCCCGAGTGCTTCGCCCGAGACATACACTCGATTTCCTGCCGACGGAGCGTAGGGCCCGGCAGCGACGATCTGCTGCCCCTCGTCAGACCCAGAGGAAGAGGCTGTTGTTTCAGAGGGTGGGGATGAGCCCACTGTTGAACTGCAGGTGGGAGGTGGTATGTCCGCACCCATACCTGATGCCACTTCATTTTCTGGAGACATTATCCAGGCGGCAGTTAGCAATACTGCACCTACTTCTTCTTTTGCTCCACATTTGTTTTCTGGCGTGGTACTGTTGGACTGAGTTGAATTCCCTGTGAAGATTCTGCGTGACGCGAGTTTCACTTTCATTGTGGGCAAGCCCTGGAATTAATGTCCCAACTAAGGAGTTTATGATGATTCAAGGAGTTACTGGTGCGAAGGTAATTCCTGTGGTCACTGGAGACTGGAAGTGTGACCTGTTTGAAGGGCGAGCGCGCCTTGGGCTAGTTGACTCTCTTCCTCTTGAAGGCGTTGATCCGCTGCTGGGAAATGATTTGGCAGGTGATAGTACGTGCATAGTCCCTGTACTGTCCAAGGTTCCTGTACCTGATGATCTCCTGTAGGTTAATGAAGAGGATGCAGATGTGTTTCCATCATGCGCCGTGACCAAATCCATGGCACGGACAGAGCAGAGCAGAGACATGTCACTCTGCGGAGGGGAGTCTGGTGATCCTTCGGCCATGGTAGAAACCAGCCCGGAGACGGCGACAGAGGACACCGATGAGAGAGGCTCCGACGATTGCTATTCCCTGGAAGATACGTTCATGAGCTTACCAGATGATATGTCTCCAGTTCCCGTCGAGGAGGTGAATGTTGAAATTTTGAAGGAGTTGCAAATGCATGACCCAGAGATCCAGAAGTTGAAGTTAGCTGCAGTGGAGGATTGCAACATCGAAAAGGGTCGTTGCTTTTATGTGAAGGACGGAGTATTGTGGAGGCGCTGGCGTCCCCCTTATGTTAATGTTGATGGGATTGTCACCAGATTGTTGTGCCCACTGCTTGTAGAAAGGAGTTGTTGGAGCTGGCTCACTGTACTCCCTTTTCAGGACACATGGGTGTGAGAAAGACTCTGGAGAGGCTGCGTGCAGAGTTCTACTGGCCGCGCATGGCAGCAGATGTGGCCCAGTTTGTGCGGTGCTGCCATGCTTGTCAGGTGGTGGGGAAGCCTAATTAACCCATACTTAAGTCACCTCTCGTTCCCGTCCCTGCCTTTGACCCTCCATTTACTCGTATTATAGTTATGGTGGGACCCCTGCCTCCCGCGTCCTCTGGAAATAAGTACCTCTTAACCATAATCGATTCTTCCACTAGATACCCTGAGGCTGTTCCAGTTAGTTCCCCGAAGTCTAGAATAATTGTTCGGGCATTGCTTGATTTTTTCACTAAATTCGGGTTGCCAAGGGAGATTCAGTCTGATAGAGGATCTAATTTTCTTTCAAATGCCTTCCAGCAATCCATGGCTCAGCTTTGTATTGTGCATGTGAAGAGCAGTGCATACCATCCCGAGAGCCAGGGTGCCCTAGAGCGATACCACCAGACCCTTAAGACGATGCTTCGGAAGGAATTACGGTCATTTCGCCCACATGCCAATTCGCCCACATGCCAATTCGCCCACAAATCATTTCGCCCACAAGTCAATTCGCCCACACATAAGAGTCAATTGGCCCACATATAAGAGTCAATTCGCCCACATATAATTAAAAAGAAATAATTATTAAAAAACAGCTACATACATGTAAGATTCAGATTAAAGAAACTTTTATTAAAAAATAGCTACATATATGCAAGATTAAAAAAGTAGTGACAAAGATTAAAAAAAAAAAAAACTGATTTAAAAAAACATCTACGTACACGCAAGATTCAGCTGCGGACAGGGCCATTGAGATGAGCACACGCTTTCAGCAACTGATATGCAGATCTCTCACCCCTCGCGTGCTCATCCCAAAGAGTGAATATTTTACCCTGTACGTCTCTATATTTTTTCCGTTGGATCCTTCGTAGCTTTTTTTTCGGATACTAGCCTTATGTACACAGATGTCAATTTAGCCTCTTTGTGGAGAAGGCTTACGAGGAGGTAAAACTGGAGGTTACATCTACCTGCAGCACGTTTGTTGAGTCGATTGTGCCAGCCTTCAATGTCATTATTGGTACGGACAGACTGACTGAAAATACTCCAGCTAGAAGTTGGCCATAAGGAGTTGTGGATCCATGTTCTTGAAATATACTGCATTATCGTTTGTAACTGGGTTGTGGCAGCTTGGCGAGAGAGACGTTCAAACATGGGCTCTATATCTGCCTCAGGCAGCAATGGAAGGGCCATCACTTTCCGCAAGTATTTGTACGTCCCGTCATCATGTGTGTAGGCATGCTGGAGACCAACCTCTTGAACCTACGTATATATTTCAAAACAAAAAATTTGGACTTTGTAGTAAAAAAAAAAAAAAAAAAGTCTGGTCACATTTGGTGATACAATTTGTTTAAAAACTACTATTCGACAGGAATATATAAAAAAAAATCTGGTCACATTATGGTGATACAATTTGCTTAAAAAGTACTATTCGACAGGAATATATAAAAAAATCTGTAGGGGTATTATTTCGTTTTTAGCCGTGAACGGAGTTATGTTCCCCGATTTAATATGGAAGCTTAAAATGTAATATACAACCGTGTAATATAGGTGAAAAGTAGGGCAAATGTTTACTTAGATTTATAGTTTTCAATCTTTATTTACGTTTCCCGCGGTACTTTGAGTGAAGGATGGCCATGACAGCTACTATTGTGTTGTTAGGTTTTGTTAGGTTAGGTTAGGTTAGATTTGGTTTGGTTTGGTTTTTCATGTTATTCTTTTTCGAATTTCATTTTGTCCTTCCGATTAGTGTTTTAGACTATTTCATTTGTTGTGCAATTGCATTGATTTGTTGATTTTGACGCTTTTAACCCCACATTTTCCCTGTCCTTCATAGCCCTCCCCACTATCGGGATTTTAGATTGTCAAAATCAACAAATCAGTGCAATTGCACAACAAATGAACTAGTCTAAAACACTAATCTGAAGGAAAAAATGAAATTCGAAACAAAATAACATGAAAAACCGGTTCACGGCAAAAAACGAAAATTTACCTCTGTAGGCAATTAGCTCAATTGCGTTAGGCAAAACCTCTGGCAAGACTTTCCACATTGCTTTCTCATAGTCGATTGTAATGTGTTGAACAGAAGGCTCATTTGGTAGTCTAGTTAAAACTTCGTGGAAAACTTTTCGGTAGTCACTCTTTTTTCTCCCAGACATAATGACAAATAGTAAGGGGACTTGTTTTGCATGGTCCTCTGTCCTCACAAAAGCGATGACTGTCATCAACTGTGTAAAAGGGTGCCTGCATAGCTTAAACGTGCTATCAATATACCATAACTTTGCCTTCGTTAGATGTTCTATTTGTTTTGTTGTTGCGAAGATCAAATGACGGCGTTCACGAACTGATACGTCACCTATAAGAAAGTCGTCAGGAATGTGATTTACATCTAGTTCAAATTCCAGGTTTTTTGGTTCTGTCGGTCTTAAAATTTGTCTTTGTCTGTTTGCTATTCTTGCCAAGTGCTCTGGCTTAGGCAAACTAGGGCATGGTGCATTTCCCATCTCTTTTAGCAGAACATCATCCACTATAGCAGACGCTGGCTTAAATAGATCTTGTGCTGCCAGTTTCTTTACCTGTAATGTTACTTTAGTGGCGATATCAGAGCCAGTTGATGGTGAATGGTTGTGCAACACGTTGTTCTTTACAAATTTTCCATTTCTCTGTGTTACTAGTGCCTTGCATGGGTTTCTTTTAGGACGGACAGTACACTGCCAGTAAGTTACATTCGATCGCTGCATTTTTTTGTTGTAAGTGTACCCATGACTGTCAACGAGCTTGTCTCTACCACGCTGTGTGCCCTTCTCAAAGAGCTGGAATGTAATTTCACTTTCTGGCTGCAGTTCATTATTTTGTATGGCTGGGTCGTCAAGTGATTCCTCTAGTTCCATTGGCAAGTCAGGTGGGTCATCAATTGAAGATTCTTGTTCAACTGCAGGGATGTGTGGTTCGTGTTCCATTGCAGGGGTGGCTGGGTCGTCCACTAGATGGGACATTGGTTCGTCAGTGTAGGTGCAAGTATTACAATTCCAATCAATGGAAATACCGGATTTCACAGCTGTCCAGTAATCAGCACGAGATATGCCAGTATTACATTTCCTGTGTTGCCACTTCCCACACATGTCACACTCTAGACCTTCTTGCCTTGCCCTTACAGGTATGAAGCACTGAATACACTCCTCTGTGTAGTCTACCATCTTGCCAGGAACTGTTTTAATTCCATGATCATGGCCAATTACAAAACATCGGTAATGAACCACCGAACCAATGAACCATGAACGGAAAGCTCCACCTACACTCTTCCTCCTCCTCCACTTCCACCCCCCTCTTCTTTCTCACTCCTTACATTCCTCACCTGCTCCCCCCCTCCCAC
>JAGKTI010030321.1:0-12419 GCA_018397915.1 Birgus latro
TCATTTTTTGGTTAAAATTCAATTAATTCAAGCTTTGTGTCCATTATTTATGTGAATGGGGTCTTAAATAAGTCCTATGCATGTCCCGTAGGGAGGTAGGCAGGTGGTTTTCTGATTTAGGTTAGGTTAGGTTAGGGTCAGGAATGACTGGTGCTGGAGCTTCAGGGCCACTATCTGGACAAGACCACTTTTCAGTCAAGCCTTTGGCTCTATTACATTGGATAGTGGGAAGATTACTGTATATAAATATTCTGAAATGTGAATCAGGTGACGTATGCCTCACATGCCACTGTCTAGGCAACTCACCTGTTACCAGCGACCTGGCCAGTAAAGATATCTTGCACTATGGTATGAAATTCAAGGTCAAAGTGATTCCCCAATCGATGACAATGTGGAGGACAAAGTTTACGTAGAGTTAGAGGAAGAAACAGTCAGAAATGACGATCAGGTAATGTCACCAAAAAAGGTGCAGTATGCTGATGTGTTTGATGAGTGAAACAACGCTTATATCACCAATATTACTGTGTGAAAACCAATACTCTTGTACTACATATAAATTCTTACCAAATAAATAAATAAATAACTACAGTATTGTAAGTGGCTTGGAACAGTTACCCTCCCATAGATCATGTTTTCTCAGGAGCCAAAGTCCCATAGAAAACACAGCCATGTGAGGGGTATTCTTACCTGTAGCAGCATTTTAAAGGTCAGGTGAGCAATTTCTCTATCAATTTTCAATGTTTCTCATAAAAAGCGGAGGTTTTTGCCTTTAAAAAAAAAAAAAATGGCCGGGATTGGGGGAAGTAATTGGTTAAGAATCTGAAGGGATGGGGGGAGGGGGGACATAAGGCTACATATGAGACATTGGCATTTATATAAATACCTAATAACCTCAAGTGAATGATCGACATACTCTAAAATTATAAGAATAATCTTCATATTATGTCTACATTCTCAGCTAATCAATCAATCTCAATCTACTGCATCCAAAAATTACAATAAAAACTGCTGAAGACAGTTATGGGAGATGCCACGTTATAATTCAAAGTCGACTACAGTGAGGCAGAAACAAGTTAATTACTGACTACAAGTGCAGATTATAAACTAATATCCAAACCTACATTATTCAATGAACATAGACCTTGATAGTTCCCCATGAAATTAGTAATTATGGTACTAATCAATTAAATATTAAGTATATTTATAGAATGACGGAATCGTCCATGACTTGATGGGGAACTGTTTGACAACGAATTGACTTCACGGTAAATTTTCCCAGAACCAGTCCACGTTCTTCCTCACAGCTTTGATGCACATTAGGATATTTTCGCAGCTCTACACATTTTCGTACTGTTTAGACATGCCTCCCATGTGCCCTGCATCATCTCCAGCATGGGGGGAGCCCTCTGCAAGGAAGCAGCAGCAGCATACTCTAACTCTGGAGAGGAAATTGGAAATTACGCCACGAGGAGGGGCAGAGAGTCTCGGTGATTGGGTGTCCTTTAGGCCTTGCAGCTTCCACCGTTGGGACTGTAACCCTGTGGGTTAATAATCAACCACCTATATCCTTCACTCTTCCGCATTTCTTTTCACTGTCTGTTCTACATTTCCGCACCTCTTTCCAGGATAACTTCCTATTTTCAGAGGAATTTGCATTCATTTTTCTTCAAAGATCATCATTCACCTCCTTCTTTTTCCTCTTCACTAGTCCCTTTACATGCTTCTTGTTCTCAATACAGTAATCCCTCATTTATCCAGATGTAACAGAACCAAAGGCATGTCCAGGTAGTGGCACCATCCGGATAATGCACACTATTCCCCTACCATACCCAGACCCTACCTACACCCAACCTCCAACCTATCCTGTTGATACAGTACCTATGTTTAGTCTGGCAGTGTTTTCTGGTCATTCAAGCATATTTAGACATCAAAACACACAAAGGAACATCCAAAGTAATGCTAAACACCAAGAAAACCATGCAGAAAAACACCGAAAACCATAAAACACAATACTTAAACATTACTGTCTGAACAGTATCCCTCCTAATTTTGGTACTGTTTGCAGGTCAATCTGCCATATTTTGACTTCAAAACATACATAGGATTATCCAAAATAATTTTCAACACCAAGAAAACTATGCAAAAAAAAAAAACAATGAAAATAAAAAAACACCCTACCTACAAACCATTGTATGTACAGTACTCCTCCTAATTTTGGCACTGTTTTCAGGTCAAGATGCCATATTTAGACATCAAAACACACATAAGAATATCCAAGGTAATGCTAAATATCAAGAAAACCATTAAAAAAAAACTGAAAACCAAAAAACACCAGACCTATACACTACTGTATGTACAGTACCCCTCCTAATTTTGGGACTGTTTTCATGTCAATCTGCCATATTTAGACATCAAAACACACACAGGAATATCCAAAGTAATGCTAAACACCAAGACAACTATGAAAAAAAAAAAAAGGAAACCAGAAAACACCCAACCTATACACTATGTACAGTACCCCTTCTGATATTGGCACTGTGTTCCAGTCATTCTGCCATACTAAGACATCAAAACACACATAGGATTATCCATATTGATA
The DNA here is from genome assembly GCA_018397915.1 of Birgus latro. NCBI lineage: Eukaryota > Metazoa > Arthropoda > Malacostraca > Decapoda > Coenobitidae > Birgus > Birgus latro. The sequence continues at coordinate 2,600 of JAGKTI010030321.1, forward strand.
CTAAACACCAAGGAAACCATTAAAAAATCCACTGAAAACCAAAAAGCACCTGACCTATACACTACTGTTTGTACAGCACCCCTCCTAACTTTGGCAGTTTTCCAGTCATTCTGCCATACTGAGACATCAAAACACACACAGGATTATCCATATTAATTCTATGCATCAAGAAAACAATGCATAACCAACAAAATTCCACAAAAAACCTGACGATGGTTTGAAAATCAGTTGTCTGTGATGAGTGATTGTTCCTGGGGCTCAAAAAAAATTCCGCAGCCAAATACACCACCGGCAATTGGTTATACTGTATTGGTATAAATGGTATACCATCATCTTTGCTGGTGTTCATAAGATAAGCTAACAGAAACACATAAAACTGATTATGATTAGTAAAGGTACAGAAATACACACCTTCCAAGAGTTAAGCCTATGTCTAGATGCAGATTTTCATGAGCTTTCTCGTAGTCACTTCAGAATTTCGATATGACCAATAGTAGTCCAATAAATTGAAAAAAAAAAAAAAAAATCATGAGTCAGTGTTATCACCACAGAGCAGGGTAGAGACTGAGAGTGTGAGAGGGGAGCAGGGAACGTACAGAGGAGGGATGGGGTGGGAGTGGGGGGGGCTGTGAGCAGGACCCTCCCCCTTCTCTCAACAGGGGTAGTTGCGCTTTTACCATACAATTACTCGTGGCTTGCAGTCTGTTAGACGCTGAGCGGCCATGCGGAAACACAACTCACTGTGATCGGGGAACTTTCAACGTTTGGTAGACAGGCAGACAGCTGCTGTCGCCAAACATACTCATGGCTTGTGGTTTGTGTTTGATGGTGGTGGCAGATGGGAAAGACGTAGCTCGGTGGCCACACAAAACTGGACATTCTGTGGGGATATATATGGACGTTTTTGACACCGCTTGCAGGTTACAGTTGTATTACTTGGGCACTGGAGGTTCGTTGGGAGTGATAGGACAAGCGTGTAACTTTGACCATTCAGTACAGGGGCAAACGGGCATTTTAGCTCTGGCTGTGGGTTATGGACTACTTCCTGCTCATGGCTCGAGCCCAGCGGCCACAATACTGAATGTTTGAACATGTTGGCTAGCCGGCTGAAGTTCTTGGGAACTTTTACGTCTGGATAACAGCAAGAAAATTTGGATAATGGTTTAATAGAGCAAAAGGTCCAGCATCTGGATAATGAACACGTCCAAATACTGAGCATCCAGATAAATGAGGGAATACTGTATATTCATTTCTTATTTCAACTGAACCCCTGTCCTGTATCCACTCTAGCCACATCTTCCTCTTTACCTCCACTAACAATAACAGTAATAATATATCAATATTTTAGTTTCATCTAAAATGAGAGAATATCTGGCAAAATGATAAATTCTTAGTTGGTATTCCACCCAAGAAAAAATACAAGTATTCACTTCGCACCACCTTTCCCCTCCATATCATCTTGGGACATACCCATGACCGCCTGTGGATCATATTTTCTATTTCCATATTTTCCGTCGAACAAGCATATGGTACCATAATGTGCTCGTTATTACTATAACATTTTTGATGAGAAACACAAAATAATTCATGGTACTTAGCCTGCTGTACTGAGAAATAACATAGCCTTCCTGTTTAATGGCATTCATCCAATGAGCAGATTGTTTTTCACATTCTGGGTAGACTGCAAAATAATGCTGATTTTATGTGTGCGGCGTGTCGGGGAGAGCAGGTGGAGATTGTTAGGCGTGAAAGGAATGAACTTGCTGGTGAGTCTCTTGAGTGTGTGGAAGAGTTTTGTTATTTGGGAGACATGTTATGTGCCGGAGGTGGGGCTGGAGCTAGCTCGGTTGCTAGGGTGAGAAATGGTTGGAAGAAGTTCAGGAAGCTGTTGCTTCTCCTCACATTGAGAGGACTCTCCTTACGTGCAAAGGGGTCTTTGTATGCAGCATGTGTTACGAGTGTGATGCTGTATGGTAGTGAGACCTGGCCAGTAAAGGAAAAGGATATTCGCAGGCTTAAACGTATAGAAATGACAATGATTAGGTGGATGTACAGTGCGTCCCTGCGTGCAAGGCCTGGGGGGGCTGGGTTTACAATGGAAGAGTTGAGAGGTAGGATGGGACTAGAGTGTATTGGTGTTGTGATGAGGAGAGGTAGCCTGAGGTGGTTTGGACATGTGGAGAGGATAGGGGATGATAACTGGGTGCAGAAGGTGAGAAGTGTTAATACTGGGGGAGGGGTTGGGAGGGGTAGACCGAAAAAGACATGGGACAAGGTCATTAAGTGTGACCTCAGAGTTAAGGGATTGAACAGGGAGGCTGCCAAAGATCGAGCAGCATGGAGAGCCGCCATTAGGTGACCAAGGCCGATGCATGCAAGCATGTTGGAGCCTTCAAAAACGAAACAAAACGATTTTGGGAACATAAATACTTCAACTTTAGGCCCCGATTTGTAGTTTACCCTTACATTGGGGTACACAACATGTTAAGGGCTCTGTCTCTTTAGCACTGTGTTTGCCCTATAGAAGAAGACTAGATGATTTATATGTAAAAAATGCTTTGAACACAGGCAAGAATGTGACCCTACCACAATTTTCTCCCATACAGTACTGAGGTCACATTGGTCCAAGTCAGGTGGGCCATGGGTAGGCCTCTGGGAGATGATGTAGAGCTTTCTCATCCCGTGCCCACTGAGCAGGCCTGTTTGAGAAGGCTGTGCCCAGGCTCAATTCGATTGGAGTGCCTTAATTACCCACTAAAGCACTAGGTGCCATAATCTGGTTATATGGTTACAATCCAGCAGAGTAAAAGGTTTCATGGTTTCTTGTACACCAGGCACTCCAATTAGATTGTGCCTGGGCAGGTTTAAATCCAAGGGATGGTTTGGGTTTATTGCTCACGTAATGCCACTCAGGGATGAGTGAGGCTGGTCACTCTCATCTTAAATGTCAGGGTCAACCAGCCTAGTCCCAGCCTCCTATGCTCCTCATTGGGCAACATAGGATTTGATGATGATGATGATCTTGTATGAAAATGAATATTTTTGCTTTATATTCAGCCTGTCTACGATCGTCAGTATTAGGACTTTATGTGGCAGGACCTGAAACTGACGACCATCAGACGTTGGTCTTTAGGGGTTAAATGATAAATGAATGGGAATGTGCCACATTATGTATGACAGACTGGTTGGTTTCTCTCTCTCTCTCTTTTATTCTAAGGACTATTCTAGGGTGGAAAGAGATCTGGATGATGATAATGATATTATTGCAGCATCTCACATATCTGACCAATGTGAATCAGCCTGTCATTAAACTGTCTGTCAGGAAAATCTTCCATGAGTATTAAACCGATTATGACCAAATCTGCCAGAGGTATCTTGTTGTTGGGACTTACAAAAAATGTCAAGGTTATCCCATCATTTATACAAAGTATATGTGACAGAAAAAACTGTGTATGATTCTGGAGCTTAAATACAGACAAGCAAACATACATGTTCAGTAATTCTAAATACAGTACACTATACCATCATCCTTGTATTTACAATGGTAAAACCCCAGAGTATAACATTATCAATAAAAGTACAGAATGTATTGTTCATTCTTGAATGATTACATAACCAAGACCTTTCTCAGCTGGAACAAAACTGTCCTCATATCACTAAATGACCTGACCTGCTCTCCACACAGAAGGTGAGTGAATATTTCCATCGTACACTTGACTGCAGTTCTGCATGTGTCTGGGGTTCCAGTGTTTTGCAGGATGTGGCACCATTGTATTTATTTACAGTTGAGGTAGGTTATCGTTTGGACATGTGAAGCAAGCTCACTGATGCCGACAGCTAAATATTTCATATTCAGAATGCTACCATTTTAATATTTTTGCCAGACCTCAGCAGTGACAAAATATGCCTTCATGCGAGCTATTACTCGTTGACTTACACTACAATCAACAAAACTCTTACACCTATACTACAACTGCAGTATGCAAACTGATAAAGCATTTAAATCATACAAAAACCTGAAGTGCATGTCAATAGGGCTTAACTACATTTTATCCTAAAATCAATACGCTGACCAACTACACATTACTGTAAATTTAGTTTTCTGTGCAACACTTGGCCATCACAACTCTAGGCAGTGCCATCATGACAATTTTGAAAGGAAATTGATCATGCTACTAGTTTATAAACATAGAGTACAGATGAATTACAATTATGTCAACTTGGTATTCAGGCAATAACTGATACAGGCAAAGCTTGTTTTATGAATGACTGATCATTTGCTTACGATCTTATGATTTTAGCACAATTTTTTTCCCTTTACTGTCCCCATTATTGCTTATACAACAAATACAATCCTGTATGAAGCCTCAGCAGTCACTGACACAAAGCTTGTCACCTGTCTGTTCCACAATGGCTTTTGAACTCAGTCACTTTCAAATGTGTCAGTGGTCAAACAATGGTGTGGTAGCAAGAGAAGTGCAGTGAAATGAAATAACTACGGTATTAGTTTAGATGAACTGGAAACTTATTTTCACACTTATACTGTGTGGTTGACCATTTCCAGAAACATATCTCAACTTTACCCATGTTATAATGTGTTCAATTTACAATCGATCAGTTTCTGACTGGTTTGCCAGCAGTGTATCCCAATCATAAAATAAGGTTTGCCAGTACTGTAAGCTCATTAACATTTCACCATCAAACACATTCTGTCTGAAAGAGCATCTCTGCATCTGTGACCAAATCCACAGCCTTTCATGTCTGACTACTGTAACAACACTGTACTGTGCCTGTAGCATGCTTTACTGTGCCTGTATCATGCACCATCAGGGTTATTCAAATCCCTAATCAATTTTGTAATACAATTGGGATATCAGCGGTTTGATAACAGAAATATAAATCAATGAATTACTATCGACATTAATTACATCTGAGTGCAAAAGTATCTATTATGATGGCCAAAGTTTGCCAAAAGGATGAAAATATTGGTGCCAGAAAAACAGTTATTAAAAACATTATTTGTGTGACATTAAAATATATGTACAGAGGCTTTATTGGGGCTGCCACCCCAGGACTTTTACCCACTGAAGCCCTCCTATCACTACTTTTTTTAGCTGAAATAATAAGATTAGTTATTAAATCATCATGAGTACAGTAATATAAAATTCACCTTAAAAGGGTTAATGAGGTGTTTGGTGTGATGACTGTTCCGAGGTTTGTGCATAGAGGCTACTGCAGCATACCCTAGCTCCCTGCTGGCCTTGTCCCACTCCTGCCTCTCACATCAGGGTCACCCACTTTCAACAACACTTCATCAAACTCCACAAAGTCAAAACCTTCAGGCAAGTCCCCAATGTCATCAATGTTTCATCTACTCAACCCCTCTCTGTTGTTCTTCCTGGGATGGCTGATGTTGTGAAAGAGAGTTGGTGATAAGTGACTGGTGGCGGGCATTCACTCGGTCATGATACTGTTTCTGTTTTTTTCTTGAAATCTGATTTACAAGTCTGATCATTAGTCATTAATTCTGATGGATACTTTCTCTCTGTCTCATCAGAGCTGAGTTGCGGCAGGAATGCTGACCAGGTGTGTTTAATGACTGCCAATACTGTATTATTCCAGGCTTTGACAAAGAAATTTATGGCCTGTCGAATGGTACATTTTTTCCAGAATGCAGAAACAGTCGTTATGGTGGGGCTGCAGGTATGCCAGGTGGAGCAGGTGAATCAGGTGGGGCTGTAGAGGTGGAGGGGGAGGCAGCTGGTTAGTCAGGTGGGGCAGTGGAGGTGGAAGGGACGGTGGTGGGCAGGTCAGGGGTGGGGGCGAGGGGAGGAGCCTCCATCTCCTCCTTAATAATGCTCACATTTTAGGCAATTTCCTTCATCTCTTCCTGTTTGTCTGTTTCATTCCTCATCTTGTTGTGCACATACTTGTAGTATAACAACTTGGCATTCGCAAAACAACTGTTATTCAAGTGAATCCAAACGTTATTATAGAAACTGGGTATCAATTCTAACTTACCATTATTGCCAAAAACGTTATTGTCTAAATCATTATTGGTGAGATCCTACTGTAAAAGGTTTTGTCACATGCATCAGTGACAATGCTTCACATTTCTGAATCAGAACCCATCTAAACGGTAAACAAAATAATCTGACTGTGAATGGTATGTTAATGAGTAAACAGATATTGTTGTTTCTTAAACCCAGTCTGTCTGGATGAGAAGACCCATCAACCACATGTAAGCAACTAATTCTGTGGAATCCTCTACAGGTAAAGTACAGTACATATGGAGCCAGTCCCCCTTATCACAGATAGTTCCTCACCAGGGTCACACCAGGGTCCTGTCCACAGTAAGGTGCAAGGAAATATGAGGTATGGCTCCCAGATAGATGTCACAGCTGCTCCACCCAGGGTGTATAGCACCATCACGTGCAGGCTCTTCATATATTCTGGTATGACAGTATCAAAAGTACAGATGTTGAGAGGATCTACACACAAAAGGACTGCTTTACTTATGAAGACTCCAATATGCATGCATGCATCACCCTTAGTCATCTCATGGCTGCTTTCCATGTTGAACGATCTGTGGCAACCTCACTTTTCAGCTACTTATCTCTTAACACTCTATGAACTCATTCCAAATATAGTGGGCTCGCACAGTGCCTGAGTGGGTGGGCTGTCCACGACCTCGCACACTGTGATTTCATGTACTGTGAATACATAATCTTACAGGAAAGATATGGGTGGGAACCCCTCAACCCTGATATTTTTTTAACCTTAACCCGCTGAGTCCCACCGACGAATGATGCACGTCGCTACTTTTTTCTGCGGACAGACCCAACGACGTGCATCGTACGTCACTCAATTGTAAGGCCCATTGTGTGCACATTTTTCAACATTCACAGGTGAGTTTTGGTAGGCATATGTGGGAGACCTTCCTCTACCTGCTGTCAAGCAGGGATACTGCCTGGCCCTACCTAACCCCCCCTTCGCCCCCACACTGGGCAATTCACCTGTTAGCTGTAACCGGGCCAGTAAAGACATGTTGCCCCACGGTCTCTCCAATGACGAATTTCACGGTGAAAGTGATTCCTGAGGTGAAGGACAAAGAAACAAAGAAGCTAGAGGTAGAAACAAACAGAAGTGATGAGGTGGTAATATTGTAAAGGAAGATGCCATATACTGGGGTTTTGGGTGATTGAACAATGCTTATAAACGCCTATATTATTGTGTGAAAACCAATATAAACTTGTAAAGCACTGCGGTTGCTAGCGAGCGAGCTACGAGTAAACGAGCATGAGTCTACCCCCCACCCACACCTCTCGCTAACGACCTGCCTTGTTTGACTCGGTCACTCACATGTGCCATGTGCGACATTCACCATGGCTAGTTCACCTGTTACCTCTGCTGATTTACCAGTATGGCCGTGGTTTATTTTTATATTTGTGATGTTGGCGATGCCCTTCATCATTATATCCATGGCTCCACCACCAACAAAGAGGAAAAGAACTGTCCTGACGCTGCAACAGAAGCTGGAAATGATTAAAAAACTTGAATCTGGTTGGAGTATCAAGCGCTTATCAGAGTTCTACGGAATAGGCAAGCAAACTGTGTCTGACATTCGAAAATCCAAGGCAAAACTAATGGAATTCTCTGGTAAGATAGCCATTGACTGTAAAGTTAGTGGGTCGTCGGCTGCCAGAAAAACCATGAAAATTGCAGTGGATGATCGTCTACAAGACGCAGTGTATAAGTGGTTTGTTCAGCAACGGAGTGTCGGCGTTATGGTACGGGGTGCGGAGATTAAATCTGCTGCAGAGAAGCTTGCTAACCATATCAGCATTCAGGATCTCAAGGCAACTGATGGTTGGCTTTCTCGTTTCAAAGCAAGGCATGCTATGGTAAACCGACGTGTGTTTGGTGAGTCTCTGGATGCAGATACATCACAAATTCAGCCGTTTCGGGAGAAATTGCTGAAGCTAATACAAGACGAAGGTCTTCTTCTCTCCCAGGTATATAATGCTGACAAGACTGGTTTATTCTACCAGTCATTGCCCCTGAACACACTTGCACAGCGCCATGAAGAGTCTATTCCTGGATGCAAAATTTCCAAAGATCGTGTGTCTGTATTGTGCTCTGCAAGTGCCGATGGTCTACACCGGTTGAAGCCGCTCGTGGTTGGCAAGGCTTGTCGCTCATGCTGTCTCCGCACCTGTATGGAAAAATTACCTGTTTTGTACGACTTCTCCAAGAAAGCCTGGTTCAACGTGGCGATTTTTAAGAAGTGGTTCTTTAATCATTTCATCCCTGAGGTGCGAAGATTTCAACAAGAAGTGCTGAATATTGCACCAGCTCGTGTACGAGCAATTCTCCTGCTTGATAACGCCCCTGCTCATCCTGGTGTTTCTGAACTCCTGAGCGATGATGGACAAATCAGGTGCATCATGCTGCCTCCTAACACAACATCAGCTATCCAGCCTATGGATCAAGGCGTCATATGTGCAGCCAGGCGACTCTACCGACGACTATTCCTTGAAGAGGTAAGTTTTAATTCATCGTATGTGTCATTAACTCCTTCAGTACAAGAAAAGCTTTTCTTATGGTAAACATACGTTTTATCAGAGGCAGTAAAATCACCTTACCAAATCAATTTTTCCAGTCTGTATTTTGTGATTTTTTTCTGGGCCGGTAAAATGTTTCATGCTAAACATGTTTCCCAGCCAACTCGTTTGACTCGTCAGCCTAACGGTGGAAGTGACTGCCACCTAGTGTTTTACTACAGCTAACCAAACCTAGCTTAACTGTACCTAATAATTTACCCAAACCTAACCTAGCATCCAGTTGAGAAACGAAAATCACCTTTGAGTACGTTTAGTAAGACAGACAATTGTAGGTATGTGCATGTGATGATAAAAACGGTAAATGTGTTCCTTATTGCAGTTTCCTATTTTTGGTGTACTTTTTTCTTTTCTAACATTTGATAGTTTTTTAGTTCATTTGAGTGTTTTGAGGTCTCATTTGTTATGCAAATGAAAAACCATAATATGACTGACAATAATCTGATCGGATATATTAGTAATGGTGGAAGGTACTGGCCAAATCTAAGTTTAACTAAACCTAACCTAAGCTAACCTAGCTTGACTATACCTAATAATTTAATCTACCCTAACTTACTAACATAACCCAGCATCCAATTGGAAAACGAAATCCACCTTTCAGTATGTTGGGCAAGATTCGGTAATATTAATTTGCACACAAAAAACACATACTTACACCCTGCCTAGGTAAACTCTTTCACCTTTGTCTCTCAACTTGTACCTTTCCTTCTTGCTGGAAGTTTGCTCTCATTCAGCCAGTCCCAAAGAAGGGTGACCATTCCCAACCCTCTAACTATCGTCCAATTGCTTTAACAGGATGAGGTCATTAAATGTGACTTAAGGGTTAAGGGACTGAATAGGGAGGCTGCCAGAGATCGAGCAGCATGGAGAGCCGCCATTAGGTGACCAAGGCCGACACATGCAAGCATGTTGGAGCCTTCAAAAATGAGCGAATGAATCCTGTGTATCAAAAGTTTTCGAGTCAATTCTTAACAGAAAAATTTTAAAGCACCTTTCCTGTCACAGCCTTCTTTCTGATCGTCAGTATGGGTTCCGTCAGGGACGCTCCACTGGCGATCTTCTCACCTACCTTTCAGACTCTTGGTCATCCTCCTTTCGGAACTTTGGCGAAAGCTTTGTCATTGCACTTGACATCTCAAAGGCTTTCGATCAAGTCTGGCATAAATCTTTAATTTCCAAACTGCCCTCCTACGGTTTCT
>JAGKTI010030322.1:0-12419 GCA_018397915.1 Birgus latro
CGACTCGCAAAACTGGCTCGCATGTTAGCCACTTTTGTTCCAGTGTGATGGCAGCTTAAGAGGAGGAGAGTTAATGAGACAAAATGCCTCTGACTCCACCTTGTTGAGAATAGCTCTATGTGGGGAGCCTCACCACACAAGAGTTGTACTCTACACGAGTGAATAAAACCTGTGTATATAGTCAACAATTGCACAAGGGTGAAGAAGGTTCAGAGTCGGCTTAGCACACCTAATCTCTTGGAAGCAGGTTTTACAAGAGATGCGCTATGAACTTTCCAAGTTAAATCTCGAGAGAATGAAACCCTAAGTATGTTTAAGGATGATGCAGGATTGAGCTGGATATTATCAGATATTAGCGGGTACTCCCGCGGAAGATTTTGTCGGGTCGATAGGTGTAAGAATGGAGTCTTTGATGCATTAAAAACAAGATTACTTTTACTTCAGTCAGAGATACATGCCACGTCGGACATTAGGTGTGCCATTGCCTCATCCCTTGTTGTTGAAGTAAGTGCTGAGATGGACATTGCGGGAACCGAATGGAAAGGTGAAGGCTGGAATCGTCAGTGGAGGGGTGGAAATGGTTAGATGTACAACTTAGGTCATTGATGAATAAAAGGAAGAGAGATGGTGATAGGACAGAGCTCTGAGGAACACCCCTGTTGATAGAACTATGAGAAGAATGGTGCCCATCTACAACAGCAGCTATAGAATGACCAGAAAGGAAGCTATAGATGAAGCCACAGATAGACGGTTAGAAACTGTACGAGGGCAGTTTGGAATAAAGATTTATGCCAGACTCGATTGAAAACCTTTGAGATGTCAAGTACAATGGCAAAGCTTTTGTCAAAGTCCTGAAATAAGGATGACCAGGAGTCTGAAAGTTAGGTGAGAAGATCGCCGGTGAAGCGACCCTGACGGAACCCATACTGACAATCAGCAAGAAGGTTGTGACAGGAAAAATGCCTTAAAAAAAAAAATTTGTAAAGAATAGACTCAAAATCTTTTGAGACACAAGATGTTAAAGAAATTGGACGGTTGGGAATGGTCACCTTTCTTTGGGACAGGCTGAATGAGAGCAAACTTACAGCATGAAGAATGGTACGAGTTGATAGACAAAGGCGGAAGAGTTTACCTAGGATGGATGTAAGCACAGGAGCACAATTCTTGAGGACAACAGGAAAGACCCCACCAGACTCATATGCCTTGTTAGTATCGAGGCCAGTGGTGGCAGAATATACATCAGTTGAAGAAATTTTGATGACAGCCATAAGGAAGTCAGAGGGAGGAAGTGATGGAGGAGAGAGCTCTGCTTTATCAGTAGAAGAAATAGCTACAGAACCAGCAGAGACGAAAAGAGGAGGGAGGGATGATGAGGTATAGTTGTTAGGTTTTTGGCAAGGTGCCAGAAGGAGCTGGAAGAATTCGAGTTAGAGTGTTGAGAGCATTTAGTCCAGATGAAATTACTTTTAGCAGAGCAAAGAGCAGACTTAGCACGATTCTGGGCAGAAACATAAAAAAGATGTGATTCAGGGGTGAGTTGGCTCCGGTACTTTTTGTAGGCCCTCTCCTTCTTGTGGACAGTTTTAGAACAAGTGTGATTAAACTAAGTTTTTTATTTGCATTAGTCAAATGATATGAGAAAGGAATGTATGCTTCCTTGCCCAAGAGAGTAACCTCCATAATGTGCAAGGCACACTCAGATTGTCCCCGGCCAGGGAAGCAATAATCATTCCAGCGAAAATGAAAGAAGTACTGCCTGATTGTCTTCAATTCAGCAGCTCCAAAGCGCCACAATTGAAGTTTCTTTGGAGGGTCCACAGTACGTAGTTGAGTGATAGTGTAATAATGATATGAAACTTAATAGATTAATCACACTGTCCTGACTGAGATTCAATCTCAGGTCCTCATACTTGATAGGTGCGCACGTTACCACTGAGCCAAAGAGAGGATCCCTGCTTTACCTCTAAGCAACATGGGCTTTTACGGACCCCATTACATCACTCTTTTCTCTCCTTAATAATTAACTTGGTCAGTTTTGAACACACAGTAGCACAGCATCAGAGACCACCACTGGAGATACTGCAGACCACACCGGACAGCTCATCCCCGGAATGTAAGGACTAGGATGCTGCCAGCTAACCAACATCATTGCCCCCCAGAATGTAAGGACTAGGATGCTGCCAGCTAACCAACATCATTGCTCTCCAAGCCTTGCCTCACATCCCACACCGCCTCCAACTGTTTTGACCAAAATGAAACTGCACAAAATAATCACTCTCTCCTGACTGAGATTCTATCTCGGGCCCGCACACTTGCTACGTGCGAATATTACCAATGAGCCTAAGAGAGGATCCCCGCTTTGCCTCTAAGCAGCGTGGGCTTTTATAGATCCAGTTACAATAGGACGGGTTAAGATAATGAGGTTGTGATTAGAGGAAAGATTAACTGAAACCAGAGGGATTAGTTGTAAGGAAAAGGGTCAAGTATGCTGGAACTCCCTCCAAGGCGATCAGGGATATGGGTAGGGTGCTGTACAAGCTGTAGGCTTGTTCACCAGGTGGATCAGTGAAAGGAGAGGAGAGCCAAAGGTGGTGGTGAACATTGAAATCTCCTAGAATGGAGATTTCACAGAAAGGAGAAGCAGATAGGATGTGTTCCATCGTATAAGTAACATAGTCAAAGAATTTTTCATAGTAGAATTAGAGGATAAGTAAACAGCTGAGATGTATTTAGTCGGAGAATGACAGGATAGCCAAAGCCATAGAGCAGAGAATTCAGAAGATTCATGTTCAGGAATATGAGAGCAAGGTATGTTACTGCGTACAAGTACACAACAGCCACTTTGGCTTTGAAGTGATTATAGAGAAGGTAGGAGGATACCGAGAAGGGTTTTTATCACAATGCTGTGGATGTGGTCAGAAGGGCGAGGCCCGCGGTGTTTATGGCGTCGGCTGTGGGAGCCTATTGGAGCACGTACACACCCTGCTGCTGCTCAGCTGATACTGCCATGAGACTTTACTGGACAACCTAGATAGTGCTGAAAGGAAGAATATGGTATTTAAGATGGAAAACCAGATGAAGAATGAAAACAGGGATTTCACTGGTGAGCAGTGTGTGAAGAATGATAAAGGAAAGGCAGTGGTGGACAGTGAGGATCATCTGATCTTTAGCACAAAGGCATGGTGCATCATTTCAATTCATTTTTTAAATAACAGAACAGAGGAAGGAAAAAGCGAATGAATAAAAAAATATACATTCACCAGACTACAGGTGTCCTCCATTCTATAAAAATCTGTGACAGTTGGACTTGAACAGCCATAGGTTGAAGTTTGGGGGGCAACCACTTTGGGGAAGCAGGTTCCAGAGAGATGCAGTTTGGCGACTAAAAGAAATCTGGTAGGCAGTTCTGCAGTATGGCTGTGCACTGTGACAGTCCAGTCATGAGCAGTACTAGATGCCCGTGTAGTGCGAGTGAAGGCGTGGAGGGATAGCACAATGGATGCAACTTCATCTAAGCAGATACTGAAATACCCACCCCAACGGGAGACCACGGAAGGGGTGTTGCAACACCCACCCCATGCAGGAGCCACGGACAGGGTGGTGCAACACCCACCCCAGGGGGAGACCACAGGGAGGCACATAGAGTGCTCAAAGGGCCCAATCAAGATGGGCCTATGTCCCCCACTATCCAGCACCCCTCTTTCCCTCAATGGAGCCAGGCTCAAGAATGCCGCCCCAGCAGACTACTCGCCAGCAGGGCCAGCACTTGCCAGGATCGGGATGGGACTTGTAGAGATACAGTCTCGGGCAGCACCGCGACGATGGCCACCGTCCGTGTCGGAGAAGAGTTGGCCGCCATACGCTCTTCAGCTACTACCCCCTGCAGGACTGCGATGACAGCCACCATCCACACCTGGGAAGGGACGGCCACCATATGCCGTTCACCTGCAGCCACTCCTGGGAACAGCACCACAGTGATGGCCACCGTCCACACTGGGAGGAGATTGGCCACCGTAAGTCTCCCTGCTGTGGCCCCAGAGGAGGGCAGAACCATGGCGACGGCCACCAACCACGCTGGGGAAGGATCGGCCATTGTTCATCCTTCTTTTGCCACCTCAGGGAGCAGGACCGCAGCGACAGCCACCGTCAGCGCTGGGGAAGGGTCAGCCACCGTACATCCCTCATCTGCTGCCCCTGTCACTCCCCTCACGGAGGATGCCCCTTACTTGCCTCACCACCCACCCAGAGGCCAAGCAGGACACCCTTGTCTCTCTCCCCACAGAGGCAGTTCCCAGGCAGAGTTGCAGCTGGAGGAGATGTGGTGAGGCCCCGTGGTGAGTCTGGGGATCCGTGCCCTGCAGCTGTCGGACTCCAGGAGGGAGGGACGCCTCAGGCAGCCCCTAACGGCAACTCGACCCGAGCGAGACCACAGCCCCCAGTCACCCAGGGGCGCCCCCAGGACCCTGGGGCAAGACCTCCCCAGGCCCATCGGCAAGCAGTCCTCCTCCAGGAGTGGGCGTAAACAAGCGCGCCTGCTTGCTCTGTTCGGCCCCAGTCCCAAGGGCCACCTTCCCCACTGAGGCCCCACTAGAGAAGGGCCTACTTCCACGCTGCCCGGCAGTTCACTCTGGATGCTCCAGCCCCTGGCAGTGGTCCTGTTCCTCCTGTGGGAGGGCACACCTGACGAGATTCCTCCCACACCTGGACGAGACCTGTGAGCAGCCCAAGTCTACAGCAGCCTGAACCAGTGTCCACCTGTCTTACTGTTATTCTTAACTGTACAGTGTGTAATATTAATATTGTATACAGTCTTGAGTTGTAACTAAGGCAATATACAGTATGTGTAAGGTTGGTTGACCCGAGTTTTTATGCCCTGTTCCTCTATGCTCAGAGGACGAGAAGTTGACCCATCAACATGCAACGTAACACTGGTGGCTAGTGGTGGTTCTTGATCCGATCGGAGAGCAACAAGGAACATAAGGGAAAATTTAACATAATGGCAGCCAAACCACAAGTGCAGTTGCCAAAGTTCGACCCCAAACAACACAATATTAATACATATCTGTCCATGGTTAAGCCACTGTTAGACATAGGATTCGATCCTGAAAGGGAGAAGATAGCAGTTACCCTGCCACACCTGGGCAAAGCAGTGGCAAGTATTACCACCAAAATCGTTCCGGAGCTGACATGGGCGCAGTTCACCCAAATTGTGATTCAGGCAGTCATGCCGCCCTTGGGGAAAGTTGTAGCTCTGTCACGGCTCGCTGCCCTCACCTACAACGGCAGCCTGAAAGACACACTCCTCCAGGCCAGGCGACTCATCACCGCCGCTTATTCGGAGACCGATGCAGCCACCCAGGAACAGCATACATTTAATACATTGTTGAGGATCCTCCCCATCACCATGAGAGAACACTTTACCATAAACAACCCAATGGGAGACCTTGACAAAGATGTCCAGCTTGTGCGATGCCTCTTAGCCACCCGCTCCACCCCACAGCACATCGGCGCAGTCAGTAAGTACTCAGAGGACAACGCCACACCACAAACCACAGATGCCCCCTACCCATGCAAGCCCTTCAGCAAAACCCACCATACCCCGGGCACACCCTACCAAGAGGCGCCCCAACCCCAAGGAGAATACGAATATTATCTCTCTCAACCCATGGGAATTCTCTGCCTGCAGCCACAGTTGCCCTATCCACGACATCCGTGAGCAACTAAAGGCCACCTGGCACAGGACAACCACACAAAGGCACCAGTCTCCTCACTAGACGACGAGGGCACTGAGAACAATGTCCCATCCACTGACTACACTGACCAGGGGAAATGGAGCCTAAAGAGGAAGATGCCTCACAACAGCTTGATTTTTAGGACCACCCCCACACCTTCCCATAGTGGCGGGGGCCATCTCACAGAAATACCGCCCCCCCAATCTACGACAAGATGAGACTGGATGGGGTAAAAGCAAGGCTACTGGTCAACACAGGAGCAGCCAGATCCTGCCTCTACAGCCACTTCTACTCCCGCCACATCTCAGCTTTCGGCCTGCTTCTCCCCACCTCAGCTCACTTAGTAGATGCAGGGGATGGTCCCCTGCCAATACTTGGGAAAACCTGGGCCCTACATGCCGATACCCACCAGCAAGTATCCACCTAACACAAGTTCATCATTTTCAACTTGACCTGACGTGCCTACGATGGCTACTTTGGGCTGGACCTCCTGCAGAAGTTACACACCAGAACTGACTGTCACAAACAACATCTCCATTTCCAGAAGTCCTCCAGACCCCCCCCTCCCAGCCACTCTGCACATGCACACCCCCATTCCCCCCCTCAACCTACCCCCCCTCCATGTCCTCCACCTTGCCCCCTGCCACCCTGCTCCTCCACACCCAACCTTCCCTGCAACCATTGCCTCTGCCCTGACCATCCTTCCCCAGTACGAGGCCTGGCTACACCTGAAAAGACCCACCGGAACCGCCATCCTGTTCTTCCCTAGCCTACCACCTGGAGCCTTCTCCTTCTGGCTACTGTCTTCCACCTTCCTCCCCCCTCACCTCGGAGGAGTACAAATAGCCAACATCTCCACCCCCCCTCTCACCCTCCCCAGTGGATTAGTGGTCGGAGAAATGGAGGAGACCGAGACTTGTCCAATCCCCCTTCCGCCCCTGCCACCCTACCTCCCCTACCTGAACACCTCTCACCCCACCAGGCTGACAGCCTCCGACACCTCCTCCCAGACTTCCAAGATCTATTTTTGTCAGGACCAGCAGACATCGGCCACACCACGTACCTGACACGTGAGATCCACACCACAGGACCACCTATTTGCCAACCATCATGGTGGAAAAACCCAAACAACGGGCCAAGGAAGACCAGCATGTCCAGGAAATGCCTGGTGCCGGTGCCATCTCCCCATCCACCAGCCAGTGATCCTCTCCAGTCGTCCCGGTCAAAATGCAAGATGGCACCATGCGCTTCTGTGTGGACTGTTGACGACTAAATGACGTAACCACCAAGGACGCCACCCCTCTACCCAGGATAGACGACTCTCTTGACTCCCTAGACCTACAGTCAGGATATTGGCAAGTCCCCGAACACCCTGAGGACAGAGGAAAAACAGCCTTCTTGACCAGTAACGGGAAACATTATGAGTTCAACGTCCTCCCATTCGGACTCTGCAACGTCCCCGCCACGTTTTCCCACCTAAAGGAGTCAGGCTTCAGCAGCGTCACCTGGGAAATTTGCCTGGCATACTTGGACAACGTAATCCTTTTCAGCCAGACATGGGCCGACCACCTCCAATGCCTCAAGCAAGTGTTCCTGCACACCCACCAGGTGAGACTTATCCTTAAACCATCAAAGTGTGTCCTTGCTGAATGGTCCGTCTCCTTCCTGGGCCACATCATCTCGAAGGAAGGCATATCACCCAACCCTGATAAATTGCTGGCTATCGCAGACCTCCCCCTAGCACGAGATGTCCACAAAATGCATGCCTCTCTCGGTTACTACCGACGCTTTGTAAGGGGATTCGCCAACATCGCAAAACCCCTCCATGACATGACTAAAAAATGCAAGCCCTTCATCTGGACTGACAATCGAGTCACAGCATTCCACACCCTCAAAATCAAACTCATCACTGCTCCTCTCGTCACATTCCCCGACTACACCTTGCCCTTTTGCCTATACACCAACGTATCCCTAGTGGCAATTGGCGCCATCCTAGCCCAAGTCCAAGGAGGGTGAGAGCACATAATCACCTGCGCCAGCTGCAACCTCAACCAAGCCTAGAAAAACTTCGCCGCCACCAAATGCGAATGCCTAGGCATTATATGGGCACTGGAGCACTTCCGGGCATGCCTCTCCGGCACTCACGTCACCATTATAACAGACCACTCGTCCCTGCAATGGCTATGCCAGTCCCACATCCACAACGCCCAACTGATCAGGTGGAGGGAAACTCTCAAAGAGTTTGATTTCGAAATCTCTTGTCAACCTGGCAAACCACACCCTAATGCCAATGCCTTGTCCCTCCTGCCAATCAACTCCCTCAGCACCACCTCCAGCCTCCTACACCAGTGACAGCACAAAGGTCACCCGCACTGGATACCACTCCAGGTATTCTCTAAGCTCCACAGGTATGGCAATCACCTGTTCACCGAGGCCGGACACATAGTTCTCTACCCGGACGCTGCCCTCGATGCAATGAGCCACCTACATTCAAACAGTGGCATCCATCTCGGCACCAAAAAGCTTCTACAAATACTTAACGATATTTGCTGGATGCCTGGCGCCTCCAATCTGGCCAAACAAGTCATCCAGACCTGCCGGGCCTGCACGCTAGGCAAGGACATCACCCGAACACCTGGGTACATCACTGCCCACAAACCATGGCAACTACTGTCCGTGGATGTAGTCGGCCCCCTGCCACCCAAAGCCAGTTACAAGTACATCATTACCGTCGTGGACACTTACTCAAAATTTCTCATTGCCTATCCCACCAAGGAACACCATGCCGTGGCCGGCGCACTTGTCCACCACATCTTCCCCTACTATGGCATCCCCCAAGCCCTTCACTCGGACAACGCCCTGGAATTTACCAGCAAGATCTGGAAAGAACTCACCACCATTTTCAGCTACAAAGTCTCCCATTCCTCTCTTTACTGGCCACAAGGGAACGGAATATGTGAGAGAAGCCACCACACCCTTCTCAATCGGGTGTGGGCCCGAATACAGGAAATGCAGAGTGAAGACTGGCCAGTGCATGTAAAAATTATACAGTGGGGGATGAACACCTGCCCCCGAGAAGACGGCATTTATCACTCCCCACGTATGGGTAATTGAAGAAACCCCACTCCTACCCCTACGACACCACCTCCAACCCCCCCCCCCCCCTCCACGTCTCCCACGTCCGACCTTCTTCACCACCTCAAGAGCCGACTACATCACTTACAAAAACACCAGGACTTGCAACCCGACATCATCCCATCCAACCCCTACAAGGCAGGAGACTCGGTAGTAGTAGTGCAACTATCAGCCCCAAACAAGATCTCGTTCAAGGGACCCTACACTGTCATTAATGTCCCCAACCCCTACTAAGTTACCATCCAGTATCATAACACCCAGCACACATACCGCAGCTGCCTTGTGCGACTATTTCACCCCCCACTCGACAGTGCCCAACCATGTCGCACCCACTCCACCACCCACCACGCCACTCCACCACCACCCACCACCCCAGTTGACACATACGCCTGCTATTTCACGCCCTCCTCTTCCTCCTCACCCTCACCCACTCCCCCTTTGACCTGTTGCATGAACGATGGACTGGTGTTGCTGGCGTAGATACCCCAGTGGCGAAGGAGTAAATAGAAGAAGAAAGGATAATGTAGGAATAGGTGAGCTGTCAAGATAAATCTTCCCTTATTAGTTTTGCTGCCTGTATGGGTAACTCTCACCCCCAGCTGTGTTTGCCTTGCAGTCAGTTTTGGGCCTCTGGGATAGATAAGGATAGATAATGCTTGTTGTTCCTCCCATATACTACGCAGAAAACCCTTTTGTCCTTGATCATAAGTGGGCATGACTTACTGAGTGGGAGGAGCTTAATGAGAGTAACTGCCAATAGAACCCCCCAAAATGCTATTCTGACTTTCTTGATGGCTCGCTAGTGGTTAAGTCTGAGTAGCAGTATTTGTGAGTGGCTGGAGATATTGTTTCCGACAGCCTAATGGCTAGTTATCTGAAAGAGGTGGAGTTAGGCTACTTTATAAACTCCAGGAACTAGCAGGAGCGTCACTTTTTAGTCACTTTTAAGACATTTTTTTTGTTACTGTCACATTACACCTTTGTCACATTTTGTTACACTTTCCCTCATATTTTCACACATTGCTTAATACATGACTTTGATTACAAAACACATTGTTTGTGCACCATTTCCCATTTATGGTTCACTTCACCTACACTAGTGTGTGAGTTATACCTGGATTGGAATCTCCAAGTTCCTTGAGTGTGAGTGCGTACGTAGCCTCCATTGATTGTAATCTGATTAGGTAAGAAGTAACTAGTTTATATTTGTATTCTGAGGGCTGTGTGAATTCCCCTCTGTAAAACGAATCCTGGTTTCTTTGGTATGTGTATGTTATAGTGTACAGTAAAGTTAGGTTAGTTTTCTTGTAAACTTTACCTTACCCCTTTTGGTGATTAATTAAGGGTTAAGAGTGCGCCATAATATATACCCCCATAACACGGGAAGTAATGGTTAACTCTTGCATTAGAGAGTTGGACAGAAAAGGGTTGAGAGTTTGTTGCTAGACGGGTGCTACACGCCTGCCGTAGAGGTGGAGGTATGCAAGCAGATAGTTCAGAGGAGCAGTGACCATTGAACCAGCAACAGAAAAGAGATGAATATGCAACAATGTGGCAAAGAGACAGAGGTTGAAGGGAGCCAGTAAGAGGAAGAGAGGTATTGGGACGAAAAGCCTTTGACTCCACCCTATTGAGAAGAGCCATATGTGGGGAACCTCCCCACACATGAGAGTTGTACTCTACACAGGAGAGAATAAAACCCGTGTATAAAGTCAACAACTGTGCAGGGATAAAGAAGGTACGGAGTTGGTTTAGCACACCTAATCTCTTGGAGGCAGATTTTACAAGAGATGTAATATGATCTTTCTAAGATAAGTCCCGAGAGAATGAAACTCCAAGTATGTTTAAGGATGATGCAGGATTAAGCTGGATATTATTTAGCATTGGTTGGAACTCCTGTGGAAGATTTTGCCGGGTTGATAGTTGTAAGACCTGAGTCTTTGATACATTAAAAACAAGATTATTTGTACCCCAGTCAGAGATACGAGCCAAGTCAGTCATTAGGTGTGCCATAGCCTCATCCCTTGTTTGCTGAAGTATGGAAAGGTGAAGGAAGGCATCATCAGCATATGAGTGGATTGGGTTAGATGTACAGCTTAGAAGGTAATTGATCAATAACAGGAAGAGAGTTGGTGATAGGACAGAGCCCTGAGGAACACCATTGTTGATACGTCTAGGAGAAGAACGATGGCCGTCTATAACAGAAGCTATAACGACCAGAAAGGAAGTTATAGATGGTACAGATAGAAGGATAGAAACCGTAAGAGGGCAGATTGGAAATTAAGGATTTATGCCAGGCTCGATTGAAAGTCTTTGAGATGTCAGGTGCAATGGCAAAGCTTTCACCAAAGTCCCGAAAGGAGGATGACCAGGAATCTCATCGCCAGTGGAGCATCCCTGATGGAACCCGTACTGATGATCAGAAAGAAGGTTGTGATAGGAAAGATGCTTTAAAAATTTTCTGTTAAGAATAGACTTGAAATCTCTTGAGACACAAGATGTTAAAGGAACTAGGTGATAGAGGGTTGGGAATGATCACCCTTCTTTGAGGCTGGCTGAATGAGAGCAAACTTCCAGCAAGAAGGAAAGGTACAAGTTGATAGACAAAGAGTTTACCTAGACAGGGTGTAAACACAGAAGCACACTTCTTAAGGACAACAGGAGGGAGTCCATCAGGCCCATATGCCTTATTAGTATCGAGGCCAGTGCTGGCAGAAAATACATCAGCTGAAGAAATTTTAATATCAGCCATGAGGAAGTCAGAGGGGGGAAGGATGGAGGAACAGCACCGGAATAGTCTAAGGTGGAATTGGAGGAGAAAGTTTGAGCAAAGAGATCTGCTTTATCAGAAGAAATAGCTACAGAGCCATCTGAGTAGAAAAGAAGAGGGGAGGATGATGAGATAAAGTTTTTAGAAAGGTTTTTGGCAAGGACAGAAGAAGCTGGAGGAATTCGAGTTGGAGAGTTGAGAGCATTTAGTACGGATGAAATTATTTTTCGAAGAGCAAAGAACAGACTTAGCACGATTCCGGGTAGAAACATAAAAAAAAGATGTGATTCAGGGGTGGGTTGGCTCGGGTACTTTTTATAGGTCCTCTCCTTGTTGTGACTACATTAAAACAAGCATGATTAAACCAAGGTTTTCTTGCATTAGTCAAAGGATATGAGAAGGGAGTGTATGCTTCCATGCCCGAGAGAATAACCATAATGTGCAAGGCACTTTCAAAGTGCTCCCGGCCATGGAAGCAAAATTCATTCCAGGGAAAATCAAAGTACTGCCTGAGAGCCTCCCAGTCAGTAGCTCCACGGTGCCACATCTGACGTTTCTTTGGAGGGTCCACAGGCTGTACTGGAGTGATAGGACAGGTTAAGGTTATAAGGTTGTGATCGGAGGAGCACAATGGAGGGGAAAGACAAACAGCATAAGTAGAAGGATTAGTTGTAAGGAAGAAGTTAGGTATATTGGAGCTCTCTCCAAGGCAGTCAGGGATATGGGTAGGGTTCTGTACAAGCTGCACTAGGTCATTAAGGATAGAAAAGACGAGGGGTGGT
>JAGKTI010030323.1:0-12419 GCA_018397915.1 Birgus latro
ATGAGGCAGGAAAGAGTCTCCTTGGTTACTAGACAGATATCTCCTCCAGTGTGACTGCACTTGGCCATCAACTGAACTGAAGGGGTTAGGGGTCTTTACCAGTTAAGGGTAAACGCACGTTCTGCTCTGTCCATCGTGTTTTATGCCGACGAATGAAACAGACAGGTGGCGCCCGTTTTTGAGACAGTATTTAGCGAAGAATCAATTACTCGTTAATGGCCGTCAATTAGTGTTCTGTCAAAAGAATCTGCTGGCTTCATTGCTGCAAGTTTGCTGTGTTTTGCCCTCGGGAGAAGGATAATGGACGAGAACTCTTAATTGCACTTCCTGATGCATGGCGCTGAGCAGTTTAATTCAGATGTAATCCACTGCGTAAAGCACCGAGGAAAGACGTCACCGATAATTAAAAAACCCATTACGACGTTTACTGATGCAGGATTATTACTGTTTATAAAGAATGCCTATTTATTGCTAATGCTCTTTCTCCCGGCGACGCTGGGCATAGGTATAGCAACCAATTCCCTAAGGCCCAGCACTCCCCCTTCGTACCAAATACCTCCACATGTCACCACTTCGACGCCAACACCCATCGTCCTTACTGAATACATGGTAGGGCTGTCTTAACTTTAATTCTCCCTGTATACTCGTCTGCCTGGAAAGCTTTTATCCCTGCTTTCATAGTTATTTCTTTTTCATAAACCCCCTTAATAACTTTTACACTGTTTACATATTTCCTCTGCCAACACGGATTAGTATACAAAGAGATAGTAATTTGCAGATTAAACCTAGTAAGGAAGAACTTTTAGAAACCCTGAGTTGATGTTAATACGGCTTTTCATTACTAACATCTGAAGAAAATTGTCCTAAAGCATGATTAGGAATATTGCTTATCGACAGCACGAGAATCATTAAGACATACTTTTTGTTAATTCTTAGTCATCCTCTAGAATATGAAACGCAGCCGTCAAATTTATATCCAGGTCCCTAACTCTACTGGTGGGTGAACAGGGGTGAGGAGGGAGAACAGACTATGCCCAACAGTCTGACCGGTTTAGTGTTATGAATTAATATCTCTCATTTGCGAGCTGAGTATGCAACCACTGCACCATCAGCAGCCCCTTGCTTGAGTACGAAGAAGAGTGACGTACACACACACACACACACACACACACACACACACACAGCCTTGGATGAGGCAGTATTGGAGATGGCAGGGTGTCGGGCGCACTGAGGTAAAACAGAAGCGAACAGTGAGTGCTTGGGGGAGGAGGAGAGGCTGCGAGGATAGGAAACTACGAAATAGCCGAAGTGGGTCAGGATTGTGTGGATGGAGACTGGAAGGGAGAGGAGGACAGAGGCTCGTATTTGGGGTGGATTTTTGAGCTATCGTAATACTTTTTCCATAGCGATTTATTCACCGTATTTTATATAGTAATCCTCTTGTATGCTGTTAATTTATGTTGTACGGTATGTCGATGTGAAAAAACAGTATGCAAGAGAAGGTTAAGGTATGCAGTGTAAATCGTTAAGGAATAGATGTTGCGGAGCTTCTTATGTCACCTAGAGTACGTTTCATAGCTGGGGAGAAGGAGGAGGAGGAGGAGGAGGAGAAGAAGAAGAAGAAGAAGAAGTAGAAGGCCAAGGATGATGATGATGATGATAAGATTTGTCACTAAGAGTGACACGGGCTCAGGGTGGAAAGCCCGTAAGTGACAAGCTCATAGGAAAAGATAAAGGGGAGCGTCGTCTGCACGGCAGCAGACGGACGCAGACAGAAGGAAGAAATCAAGAAGGCGGCGCTATGGCTAGCGAGGCGGAGGGTAAGAGGAAACAAGAAGCGGTGATGATGATGATGATGATTGAGCGAGGTCTTCGTAAAGAGGCAAGTCTCCCGAGTCGCGAAGGGTGGATGGACAGCCTAACTTCTTCTCAATAACCTTACCGAAGAACTCCGAAAAAGATCGCTCGATCTCGGCCACGATGAGGTCGGAAGTAGCCGATCCGAGTGCTGAGCAGGCAGGAGTAGGTGGTGAGGGCAAGGTGGACTGGGGCCCAGCAGGTGAAAGAGCAAGGGCAGCCTCAGACAAAGAGGGAGAAGCTGAAGATGTAGCAGCTGATGAGAGGCCCACACACTCAGCAGAAGGTGAAAGAACCTGGGGGGAAGGGTCCTCAACGTCTCGATGTTCAGACGGAAGTGGAGTGGCAGCCCGTTCCCCCTCAGCTGCTGACGGCAGCGGGTTGGCCTCAGCGACGGTCGTAAGCATATCCGTATCCATGTCCGTGGTCGGTGCCGGGTCAGAAAGCGAAGAGCCAGTTGCCCTGTTGAGAGGGCCGTCCAGTCGCAGTCGTTTCCGCGGTGTAATGCGAGGCCGAGGTGGAGGAGGCCGTGACTGCGGCTGCGGGTGAGACTGCAGCTGCCGGGGACGACTCTGCTGCTGGAGGGTGGGACGTGCGTTGCCAGCAAAGCTCCGAGGGATGGCAAGGCGCGGAAGCCCGTTCTCCTCGAAAATTTGAGGGAGGAGAACGCGCAGAGCCGCCTTGTCATCCCCACAAAAAGCCCAAGCCGTCGCAACACACATCGCAACAATGGTGTCTATCTCCACAGAACGCCCAGGACCCGAAGGCCGGTGCTTCTGTGCCGCGGGGCGCCGCCGTGCATGAGCAGAGCCCTGCACAACAACACCTCCCGGCCCAGTGACACCCCTGGCCTCAGGACCCTTAGGTGACTGATGGAGACTAAACTCCACCGTCTCACCCTCACCGAGAGAGCGCCGAAAGTGCCGTGGGTTCGGTGCAACGATCCCGAGTCTGTGTACGAAAACATCAGCGCCGGTGTCCCGACGTTTGATGAATCCATATCCAGACTTCACGTTGTACCAAACCACGGTGCCAGTGATCTTAGTGGCTCCAGACGGCCTGGAACTACTGCCGGATGCCCCCCTCAACGGGTCGAAGGCGGTAGCAGTGTCAGAAGGCATGCTGTCAACTGGCTTGGCCGAAAGCAGCAGCAGTAAAAAACCCACGATCAACAAGAGTGGGGAAGAGATGTTGCTCCTGCTCGCGAGTCTCCTCGACTGCCTCAGGCCAAGGAGAGTTAAAGACGTGGGAATAGTGTTAGTATTTTGAAATTCGCTCGTTAAAAATACCCGTGAGTTTGGAAGGAAAGGAAAGGACTGGGATTTTATCGTTCCTTTTTCTTGTTGTAGCTGCGGCTTTCTTTTTCTTTTTCTTCTGAAGTCACAAAGAGGGAACTAAAGACAGTATTGGGATTTTCAGCTCCACCTCTAAAGCCCGAACACTTACTGCCAGTCCTCTTTGTTATTCTTGCAGGGTTTGGGTTGACTAAACTTTTTTTACTTCAACTTGGTCTAAAATTGCCATCGTTTCGTCGTGACAGCTGAGTTGTAACAGGAGAATAACACTAGAATACGGTGCCAGTCACGAAGAAGTGCTATTTAAACGATGTAGAACCGTTCTGTTATCTTTTTCTACCACCAACCAGCGTGAAATTAGCTGCCAAGGGACGAAAATCTGGCACAAGTTGGATTAAAAAGATTATAGTTTCTGTCTCCCGTCTGATCTTACTTCTTGAGAGAGCAGTGGTTCCTAAACTTTTTTGGCCACGATATCCCCAGGTTCAGCTTCAGGTCTACCTCATAATCCATCTGTAACATTACTCCTTTCACTTTCAAATTCCTGTAATTAAAAAGAGAAATATGGACGGCTGTGAACTAAAACTGAATCCTATTAACTTTTATTTTTGTTTTCAATAAAGTATCTTATGCACAGGTTATATTTGTTTATCAATTGATTACTTTACCCTAGATTATTTTGTTTGTTTTTTCAGGAAGCCTTTCTATATACTCTCTGGAACTCATTTCGATAGCCCCTGGGAGTATTGAGACCCAGCTTCAAAAACACCTAGATTAGAGGGAAGTTGCAATTAAGGGTTTCCCACTGGATGAAGACCTTATATTCATTGTTAGCGTCCTATACTGTTTTTACTTTAACTTGGCCTAAAACTGCCATCTCTCCATCCCGAATGCCGAACTGTAGCTGTAGATAATCACTAGAATTTGATGCTAGTTACGATGAAGTGCTATGAAAAGGATGGAGGGTAGCAGTCATTGTCTTTTTCCACCTCTGATCTGCATGATATAAGCTGCAAAAGGACGGAATTCAGGGCCAAGTTAAAGTAAAAGCACTAGAGTTCGAAGCTTCGTTAGACTGCCAGAGGAATAGTTGGCGATGACACAGTTACTCGTGCAGTTTGACGAAGCTTCAGACGACCAACAAAAGGTCTTCATTGAGTGTGGAATTCTAGCTGCGACTTCCTTTCGGCCAGGGATAAAATTAGAGGATAAAAAAAAATCACGACTGTACATATTGAAAAAACACTCCATTTTCGAATTTGCTGAATAGTGTAATTGTAAATGTGTACAAAGGAAAGGGTGATGCCCTAGAAAGGGGAAATTACAGAGGTATAAAGCTCTCAGATCAGATAATGAAAGTAATGGGGAGAGTTCTAGAAGGTATGATTAGAGAAAGAGTGAATATCGATGAGATGCAGTTTGGGTTTATGCCAGGCAGGGGGACCACCGATGCCATATTCATTGTTCGACAGCTTCAGGAGAAATATATTGGAAAGAAAAGGGAATTGTATTTTGTTTTTGTTGATTTGGAAAAGGCCTTTGACAGAGTCCCTAGAGAGGTGGTGAAGTGGGCAATGAGAAAGCTAGGGTTGGAAGAATGGCTGGTTAGGGTGGTTATGGCCATGTACATGGGTGCTCGCACCCAGGTAAGAGTGAATGGAGATTTGAGTAATGAGTTTCCCATGAACGTTAGTGTGCATCAGGGGTCAGTTTTGAGTCCCTTGTTGTTTATCATGGTGCTTGAAGCCTCTCACGTGACTTCAGAGATGGACTCCCATGGGAGATGTTGTATGCTGATGATTTGGTGTTGATTGCAGAGAATGAAAAGGAGGCGGAGGAAAGATTTAAGAAGTGAAGAGATGGTATGGGGTACAAGGGCTTAAGGGTAAATGCAGATAAAACAAAAGTGATGATATCTAGGGTTGGTGGCGGTACAATCGAGGAGAGGGAGAGTGGCCATGTGCAGTTTGCCACAAGGGTGTGGGAGGTGGTTCCATCTTGTGTAGTGTTTGTGATAGATGGGTGCACAAGAGATGTAGTGGTGTTGGAGGTGGACTGCGAGATGGTGCTGATTTCATGTGTGCGGCGTGTCGGGGAGAGCAAGTGCAGATTGTTAGGCGTGAGAGGGTTGAACTTGCGAGTGAGTCTCTTGAGTGTGTGGAGGAGTTTCGTTGTTTGGGAGACATGTTCTGTGCCGGAGGTGGGGCTGGAGTTAGCTCGGTTGCTAGGGTGAGAAGTGGTTGGAAGAAATTCAGGGAGCTGTTGCCTCTCCTGACATTGAGAGGACTCTCCTTACGTGCTGGGGGGTCTTTGTATGCGGCATGTGTTGGGAGTGTGATGCTGTTTGGTGGTGGGACCTGGGCAGTGAAGGAAGGGGAAGTTCGCGGGTTGAACGTGTGGGGGTGACAGTGGTTAGGTGGATGTGCAGTGCGTCCCTGCGTGCGGGGCCTGGGGGGGCTGGGTTTGCGGTGGAAGAGTTGGGGGGTGGGATGAGACTGGAGTGTATAGGTGTTGTGGTGAGGAGGGGTGGGCTGGGGTGGTTTGGACATGTGGAGGGGGTGGGGGATGGTAATTGGCTGCAGAGGGTGAGAGGTGTTAATATTGGGGGAGGGGTTGGGAGGGGTAGACCGGGAAAGACATGGGACGGGGTCATTAAGTGTGACTTACGGGTTAGGGGACTGAACGGGGAGGCTGCCAGGGATCGAGCAGCGTGGAGAGCCGCCATTAGGTGACCAAGGCTGACGCATGCAAGCATGTTGGAGCCTTCAAAAACGAAACGAAACGAAACGAACCCCTTCAGTCAGAGGATGTCTTTCGCTAGTTTATATGTGCAATCTCAAGACGGTTTTATGTAGCTCAGGGGTGACTTTTGAAGAGATTAGAGACAACATACATTAATTACCCTTCCAGCGAGAGGACGTATTTTCTGTCTTATTTTTGCTGTCTTCATGCGACTTTTTCAGCTCAGGAGAGACCTTTTCAGCCCAGAACTCTTTTAGCTTAGGAAAAGAAAGAAGATTTAAATATGAATGTTATTATCCTGCAATAATACAACATATAGAGCAGTAACTTCGACAAATCTTACAATATCTTCAACAAATCAGCTACAAGACGATGAATAGCTTCGTCATGAACATTTTTGCCCTTCATTCTAATGATTTATTATCCTGTTTTTGACATCCCTTGACGATTTTATTTTTGACTTTTCGAGCAGCTGTGATTAACTCTAGCCTTTATAAACCCCTTCACCATGAGACCCCTTTCTTAAGTTAAATAAAATCGTCTGGTGCAGAAAAAAAAGGAAGGGTTTAAGAGTATTTTAGAGTGCTTACCTGACAAAAGATCTCTAACTCCCTCCAGCTAAGGTGATGGCCAGGGGTAGTCAGATTGAAGGCCTGATTTGACTGGTGACCAAAGAGACTCATTCGTGCCTCATAACTAAGGTCCGTATTCTCGTCGGATTAGAAACCTCCCCAACACCACCTCCCTAGCGATTTGTTTTTAGAGACGGCTAGTTAAAATTAATTTCTGTGTTAGTCTGAAATGGGGGTATTGGGTTAAGTGACACAGAAGAGGAGAGTAAGAATTAACAGTAAAACATATCGCTTAGGAAGAGGTGTTAGGGACATCGAATTTCATGTAGCCCCGACTGAGTATTCAAGCTATAGTAGTGATCTAGTTTCTTCAGCTGATAACAGGTCGACTCATTCAGTTTTTCCCACAACCAGCATCACGTTGAGTCCTTCACCTAATTGAAAAGGGACTGGAAGCTTCTGCCCCTCAAACTTGAAGGAGGAACAACTCGACTGATGACTGGCTGAGCAGACTTGTTGACTGTCTCCTCAAACTATAAGGAAACTCAGTCAACTTACCTCCCTCCCCACTAACTCTCTGCTTGCCTGACTGTCTGCCTGTCTTTCTGTCTGCCTTTCTAGCTTTCTGTCTGTTTGTCTGCCTGACTGACTGGCGACCTGCGTGCCTGTTTGACCGTCTCTTGATCTGTCTGCCAGCTGTCTGCATTTCTGTTTTCCTTCCTTCCATGCTTCCATCCTTCCTTCCTGCCTTCCTTCCTTCCTTCCTTCCTACCGTTTTATCTGCCTTTCTGCCAGTATGTCCGCTTTCCTGCCTGCCTGCCTGTCTGTTTCTCTGTCTGTCTGCCTGCCTGTCTGCCTTTGTTGTTGTCTCTCACTACCCCGAGCTAATGTAAACAGGCTGGGGACAATTAGGACAGCACGGCTTGATGGAGTTGTTGCAGCGACACACACACACACACACACACACACACACACACACACACTCTCTCTCTCTCTCTCTCTCTCTCTCTCTCTCTCTCTCTCTCTTCTCTCTCTCTCTCGTATATTCTTGCTACCACCAGACTATACTATTCACCTTAAGAAAATCGTCTATTTGTAAAGCAATATATGTGGCTATATATCAGACACCATTTAACTCTCACACTTCGAAAAATTTTTAATCCAAAATTAAATCGTCTGAATACAGCACGAAGAAAAAATATAGAAAAGAATAAGAGAAAAAGTTACCTTCAAGACTGCGGGGTTGCTGCATTTGAGACTGTGTGGGGGAAGGTATTTAGCGTACCTCCCTTCGCCTGTCCGCTTGTAGTCGCGAAGCTCATTGATCCCTGTTTTGGGGTTTGAAAAGCTCTGAACCATTACCCCTAGGTGACGTTGGGTTCTACAGGGTTAACATCGACATTATGTTCATCAAAAACATACATAAGCATAATGAGGCAATATCCAGCACAAATCACTGGGTAGGAAGTGTTACGAAATTTACAAAGTCACACACAAAAACAAATAAAAAAAGACGGAACTTCTACGTTACCGACTCAAAAGTTAATATGGTGCAAAGTAAATTGCAGTGTAAGTGATATATTTATTTATTTGTTTATTTTTTTCACGATCTGAGGGAACAGACTAGACATGGCTTCTTCAGCATCACTGAGAAGTAGTTGCAGCCCCAGGTTCTTCTGAAATGTGAACCCAGTAGAATGCAGGCTGAAACTGTCCCCCTGCAGTCCACCATCCTCCTTTTTGGGAAATAGAAAAAGAAAGATGGTAAACTGCAGGAGGCTGAGGCAGAGAGACAGACAGACAGGCAAACAGAGAGACGGAGAGAGAGACTGCTTTACCCATATTCAGAAAAAAAGATGGGCTATGTAGGATGGTACAGAATTATTGCACACAACTGTACAGTGACATTTTTAGGAACATTTCAATTCTCCTAACCCATGAACATGCTTTAGATCTACAGTCGATAGGATATTTATTTCATTTCAAAATAATTATCAGCAGGAAATTCATGCATTGAGGGAGACCAAAGGCTGATCATTGTGTAAGTGGAGTTTCCATTTTAGCATTTTACGCCAAAGTTTGACCTCGATTCATTCACTCATTCGCCAACATTTCAACATTTGCAGTAATTCCATGTCGTTTTTTCAGAATGATCCAGGGTAGGGCAGAAGGGGAAAGGGGAAGAAGAGAGCATTAACCTCTTGGATCAGATGGCGCATTTTACTAGTCTCTTCATACGACCGGTGCTGAATAGGGACGCCTTCACTTGGTGGCATTGATATGACCAGGCTGTGGGTCTGCCTGATTATACAAACGTCCCTCAGCTCCCTCCCTGTCCCCTAAAGGAGGAGGATGGACTGCAGGAAAGGAGGAACTTCAGCCTGCAATCCACTGGGTTCATATTCAGATGATCCTTGGGCTACAACTATTGCTACCACCATTCCTACAACCACTAGACCACTATAATCAGCGTTTTAAAGAGACCTTTCGAAACGGTGAAAATAAATACAACCAGATTTAACCCTCTAATTACTATGGTTCTTTTACACTAGTTTGGCCTAGGTTTTCGTCCTGTAGCTTATTCCATGTAGATAAAGACGCGGCTAAGACTGTACGTCCTTTCCACTGCGCCTCCTCGTGACTAGCATCATATTCTAATCTGTTACAACTCATATTTAAGAAGGACAGATACTAGTGTTAGGCCAAGTTTGAGTGAAAAGGAGTATAAATGTCTGTCCTAAATTGGATATTATCGTCTGGAAGTATCAAGATCGAAACGCTAACTACCCCAAAATGATACAGTCCAGGTGAGTGTTCCAGGTAACACAGGTGCTTTGTATCAGCTCCTCGGCAACGATTTAGTGGTTGTATAATCCCTTGACAATAATCATGGGTGTAAAATGAAGAGGTGTAAATTTGCATATGCTTTTTTTTTCAGTTTTTACTCTGAACTGTAAATGAATGATTGCTTCGGTGGGCAAAGAAAAATAATAGTTTTGAATCGCTACTTTTTTTTGGGGGGGGGTTAATAAAATTTGCTGGATCATTTGACACCACCAGTCCATGGGGAAGGGAGTTGAGGGAAAAAAGGGAGGGAGGTTAAGGGAGAGGGAGGTTATGGGGAAGGGAGAGGTGGGAGGGAAGAGGAAGTATGGTGGAGGGGGAGGGAAGGGGAAGGAGGTTCAGAGTGAGGGGGAGGGGAAATGAAAGAGGAGGAGGGATGGGGAAAAAGGGAGGAAAGGGAAGTCAAAGAGGTGGGAGAGGAAGGAAGGGGGAAAAAGGGAAGAGGGGGAGAGGAGAGGAGGATGGATAGGGTAGGGGGGGAAGGGGAGGGAGACTAAGGAGGAGGGAGAGAAAGGATGGCGAAGAGGAAAGGGAGTTTAAGAGGTAGGTGGGAGGGAAGAGGAGGATGGATGGGGAGGGAGGTTAAGGGGAGAGAGGGGGGAGGGAGAGGGGGAGGGGAACGGGCTAGGCCCTGGTGCAATAAGGCCGGTGTGGCACAATGATCCCAGGCCGTTTGGTAGTGCGATAACCCTTAGTCGGCCACGCGATATACCTTCCTCCCTCCTTGTCCTCCCCCTCCCTGTCCCTCCCCCTGTTACCCTTCCTCCCTCCGCTCCCCCTTTCGTCCTCGCTCCTCCTCCCTCCCTCTCTGCACATTCCCTGCTTTTCTCTTCCCTGCCCTTCCTCCTCCTTTCTCTTCCTCTCCTGCCTTCCCTCACTTCACTCCCTGTCAGTCCTCCTTCTCCCTTTCTCTGTCCTCCCTTCTCCTCCCCTCCTTATCTCCATCCTTCCTCCACCTCATTGCTCTCCCTTCCACCTCCTTCCCTCCCAACCCCCCTTTCTTCCTCTGCCTCTCCCCCGTCTTCCCTCTCCCCCCTTCCTCCACTCACCTCTCATCCCTGCCATTTTCTGAGCTACTGTAATTGGAGTGGCATCAGCGTTCGTATTCACAAAACATCTTAATCAGTTCTTACCCTAAACAGCTCTCCAAATCAGGTAAATATTGCCAAATATGATAGTGTTATGTACCAGGTAGTATTAATAACCTTATAAGTTATTCTAGTCTGCTACTTAAGTGTTTAGAAGCTTTACGGAGTTAATATGAAAAGATGACAAACGCTTTCGTAGTGTACACAATTTTGGTTTGAATTCTGAGCGGCATAGGAGGCTCGTTGCTTCTCTTCCTAAGCGACTAGTAGATTATAAGCATCATTATAATATTAACATGGTCTGCATCGGGAAAAATACAATGCAATAATGAGTTGGAATATGCCAGATGTATAATGAGGCGGAATATGCAAAATTAAATAGCCGAGTTCCAGCAGGTTTTATGAACACGGTCGATGGGATGACGTGGCGTTCACCCCTCACCTCTCCCACCACCTGGCCTCTCCCACCACCTGGCCTCTCCCACCACCTGGCCTCTCCCACCTGCCCTCTCCTACCTGGCCGCTTTGATCCCCAGCGCGGAAAAGTGGCCGCAAGATTAATTTTTGATGGAATTCGAATGCGAGGGGAAAAGAGCGGTGGTCGACATTAATTTGCTTTTGCCGGATGTTTTCGAATTCCTGCTGCTCCTGCTTCTGCCTGCTGCTGGGGAACTGCAAGCCGGGTCACCGCTCTGCCGGACATGGCTTGCACTGACTTGACCTCCGTTGACCTGGCTCTCATGATGACCTGGAGTGCCTTGGCTTGGCTCCCATGATGATCTGCTGTATTTTGACCTGGCTTTCAGAATGACCTGCTCTGTACTCACCTGGCTCCCAAGATGACTGACCTATGTTGACCTAGTTTCCCGGATGACCTGGCTGGTGTTTTTCTGGCCCCTGTGATGACCTGACTCTCATGACGAATTATGAAAACCAGGTCCAGATACACAAATACGTTCACCATCTACTTCCCTGTCGCAGCTGTGATTTCTTTTCCCACGGAGGACATGAAAAGGAGACCGTAGAAGCTGTCCATATCTTTTGTTTTTCCTGAGAATTGAAATCTGAGTTACGACAAAGATTAATCGTATGTCTGTGTGTCTCGGTTCTGGTTCTGACTGTGACTAGATTATGTACTAAACAGATTCTCTTTATGGAGTGCCTCGTGCTGACGTAGTTGTCATGTTGACCTGATCTGACTTTGGGCTGACCTGGCTTCTATGATGACCTCTGCTGATCTGACCTCTTGACCTGGCTCCTGTGTTTAGCTGACCTGGCTTCTGTGATGGCCTGGTCTGCGCTGACGTGATTCCTACACTGTTATGACATGCTGACTTTCCTCTCATTATAAGCTGACAGTTGGTGACCCAGTTTCCATATTGACCTGATTCCTGTGATTGTCTGATTTGTGGTGACCTGACTTCCATGTGTGTTTGTGTGTGTGTGTGTGTGTGTGTGTTGACCTGATTTTAGCCAACGCAACTTCCACAATGACCCGACTTGCCCTCATTCCCTACTAACTGGGATATTCCTTTTACCTGGCTTAAATGACCTGGCCTCAAAATGACCTGGCTCCCCTGGTAACCTGACCTGAGCTATCCTGAGTTAAAATGACCTGGTTTTCATGTTAACTTTACCCCTTCCTACCTGTTGATGGTTTTTATCTTTTATTTTTTGTTTTTATTTTACCACCGATTTTATAAAGCTTACCTGACTGTGTGATTCATTTTTTCACCTGACTTTGGGATCCTTTATTAACCTAACTCTTCTTGATTCTGTACTGCTTGATTCTTTACTGGCCTGATTCTCCATAACTCTTACTTAACTGACCCTTTAGCATATCTTCTTTCTGTCAGTCTAACTGTCTAACTGTCTATCTGTCCATTGTTCTTTCTGTCTCTGTTTATCAGTCTGTATCAGTCTGTATCTGTCCATTCTTCTGTCTACCTGTTAATCTGTTTATTGGTCTGTCTGTCCGAATGAATGAGTCAGCCAGTTGTTCATCCTACCTCCCTGTCGAT
>JAGKTI010030324.1:0-12419 GCA_018397915.1 Birgus latro
GGTGGCCACAAGCAAAGCCTCCATTTCACCCTGTCCCCTGCCATTTCACTGCCCTCCCAACTTTCAAGCACCTCTCATATACATCTCTACTCCAACCCTCCACCTCATCCTCGCTCTCTCACTCACATATACACCTCTCTCCAAATTACATCCCCATCCCTCACAAACCTCTCTACCCCACCCCTCTATCTCATCCTCGGCCTTCGCCTCACACTCTCCTAGTTAGTCTCTCCATCCCCCCACCTTACAAAACCCCTCACAAACCTCTCTACCCCACCCCTCCATCTCATCCTCAGCCTTCACCTCATTCACACTCTCCTAGTTAGTCTCTCTCCATCCCCCCACCTTACAAACCCCTCTCACATACTTCTCCATCCCTCAGTCTCCACCTCACTCACATACACCCTCCTAGTACGTCTCTCCATCTCACCCTCCTAGTACGTCTCTCCATCTCCCCCCCCCAACTTAACACCCTCTCTCATGTACTGTACCTCTCCATCCCTCCATCTCATCCTCAGCCTCCACCTCCCTCTCCACCTCACTTACACTCTCCTACTTAAGTCTCTCATCTCATCCTCAGTCTCCCAGTTCTAATTTATGGAGTGCAATACAACAGAAAGGCCTATTTCTGACTACACAGATTTGGAACGCCAGCATAACATACCAAACAATAAATGCTCTTCCTTAAAACATCTTCACTCCAATGATAAATATGGCCACAAGTAATATATTTTACAGGTTAAAAAATAACATTTCTTGCCTTTAAGACTTTGTTCCCTTAAAAAGAAACTTTAAAAAAAACGGGGTTACCTTACGTTCTTTATGAACTGCCTCCTACAGTTTACACCCCTTATCAATTACTTAATCATATAATAAACCGAGACAGGCATAAGTTTCAATTTATCACTCATGGTCTGGTGCAAGTAGACAACAAAATATAAGTTATAAAATCAGTACAGTACACTATTCCTGGCCTACCCAGCCATTTCATACCCATGCAACTAGTTTTTTATTAGATCCAATATGATAGATGAACACTACAGCAGCTAATTTTTTGGCAACATTGTCCCAGAAAAAATTAAACAAAATGTGATTTAATGCAAGGAATAAGGAACCAAATGCTAGAAAGGCTGAATGACTGTTCCCTCCAACAAAAAATAAAAAGCTATGAGCCAAATTCAAGATCCATTAATTCTGAGATCCTGGAGAGACTGTTTAATCAACTGGAGGGTCATAGGCAGTTTCAGAGTTGACCTGTTACATACATGAAGGACTGCGAGTATCGGTTAACTCTTGCATTATAGAGTTGGTCAGAAAAGGGATGAGAGTTTGCTGCTAGACAGGTGCAATGCACCCACCAGAGAAGTAGAGGGATGCAAACAGACAGTTCAGTGACCACTGACATAGCAACAGAAATGAGATGATGCAACAGTTGTTGTCAGAGGGAATAAAAACTGGCGCTGCATCACTAAGTGCCACTATGCAAACTGTCATGAAGATTCATATATTTTTTTCTCTGCACCAAGAGCATGGATTTTTATTTTTATTTATTTTCCTTTGCTGCAGTTCTCAGGTTTTGTGTTAAGTATATATTTTACTTTACGAGTCGCGAAAATATGTGATATACTATAACTGACTTGTCAAAATCAAGCTGTTTTTCATACCGGTATTAAAAGTCTTAAAGGCAAAAAAAAATTGTGTATTCAAATAAAATATTAAAACATTTATGAAAATCATTTATTGAAATAAAAATATATTATGGTTATAAATATACAAGTACTGTAGTGGACGTGGGATCATGAGGGCCAAAAACTACATCTACAGGGATGGAAAACTTCTGAAAAATCAAAGGGTCTGACTGGATGGCCAAGAGATGCTTCCACATCCACAAATACATAAACAGTGCGTATACAGATGTCCTCGTTTACAGTCACAAGTATGGCCAAAATATATAGTCTTCCTTCCATCCAACTTGTAATGAAAATTTTGTATGTTTAATTAGCCTTATAGGTATATTTTTCAACTGACAGAACTAGAACAAAAAGGGAGGAGGTTACACTGTTGGATCTTTAGTTACAAGATACGAATTTGCTTCCTTGATTAGCCTACTTCCTCTAGTTTCATATCGCTTATAAAGGCTACTAAATTGCATGCGTCAGCCCTGGTCACCTAACGGCAACTCTCCATGCTACTCAGTCTCTGGCAGTCTTCCTGTTCAGTCCCTTATCCCTGAGGTCTCTATGACTTCATCCCAGGTCTTTTTTCCGTCAGTCTCTACCCTCAACATTCATGCCTCCCACCCTCTGCACCCAGTTGTCATCTTCCATCCTCTCCACATGCCCAAACCATCTCAATCTACCCCTTCTCATCACAACACCAACACAAAGTCCCATCCTTCCTCTTAACTCTTCAATCACAATCCTAACACCCTCCCCCCCCAAGGCCTGTCATTCAAAGATGCACTACACATATCTAAACATTATCATTTCTGCATGTGAGCCTATGGATATCCTCCTCCTTCACTACCCAGGTCTCACAACCACACAGCATTACACTCCTGACACATGCCGTATACAAAAATCCCTTAGTACAGAGTCCTCTCAATATCAGGAGAGGCAACATCTCCCAGAACTTCTTCCAACCACTCCATACCCTCGCCACAGAGATAACTCCTGCCCCATCTCCAGCACACACGTCCACCAAATAATCTTCCACGCTCAAGACTCACCAGCAAGATCAATCCTTTCATGCCTGACAATCTCTGCATGCTCTCCCTAACACCACACACATACCAAATCAGCATTTTTCAGCAACCTCTAATACCACTACATCTCTTATGCATCCACCTATCACAAATACCAGTACTGCACAAGATGGAGTTACTTCCCACACCCTTCCGGCATACCACACATGGCCACTCTCCCTCTGCTTTGACAGAACCACCACCAACCCTAGATATTTTGTCCTAGTCACATCAACCCTCCAATATGACTACACACTGCCATCAATAGACAAAAGGGAATAGGGCTCTGTCGGATTTGAAAACATGCAATAATAATGGCTCTTTATAAGCAATGGAGG
Organism: Birgus latro; assembly: GCA_018397915.1. NCBI lineage: Eukaryota > Metazoa > Arthropoda > Malacostraca > Decapoda > Coenobitidae > Birgus > Birgus latro. The sequence continues at coordinate 3,082 of JAGKTI010030324.1, forward strand.
GTTGCCTTCGTGAAGTAGCAGTCTCCTTGGTTACTACTCACATCAATGTGGTATAGTAATATGACTACAGGCACAGGAGACTTGCTTTCATGTCTCCTTGCTTACTAGACTTTTGGTGGTAGCTATTGTCATCCACTCACTTGATGTAGTACTGCCTTCTTCCTTCACCTCTATCCTTCTGTCTCCCCTCCTCTCTTCCTACTTGTCCCTTTCATTCCTGTCACTTTTTTATTTCTCTTCTTTCCAGTTAGGGTGGGTTTACACTGAGTGACAAGCCTAATGTTTTCCTACAATACAGAAACCATTTATAATGTTGGGTGGTAACCATATAATCCGATAACAGGGTGATGTGAAGCCTGCTATGGTACCCTTGTTAACTGGGTGGAGAGATGCAAATGCAGCATCCATTCAGGAACCAAACTTCCACCCTTCCCTGCATCTCACTTTCGCAGGGCACTGTCAGCCACAAGGGAACATTGGTTCACTGCGTGGGGTGACCCTGAAAGGCTCTGCTGCTTGCCTGTGATTGATGGGTCTGCTTGGCCAGACAGACTGGGGATAATCAACAACTAGTCCATTTCACAATACCATTAAACAAAACATCCCTCAGTTCCCTCCCAATCGATAATGATGGACTACAAGTCTCCTTGGTTACTAGTCATATTAACCAGCTTCTTAGGCACTGGAGATGGTTGCCTTCATGAGTCTCCTTGGTTACTAGCCTCATATCTCCCTATCCTGCCAAAGGATAATGGTGGAGTACAGGTGAAGGGCAGTGTCAGCTGCAGACCACCATATTCATGCACATATATGCCTGGGGACAAACTAATTCAGCACTTCTTCATGACTAGCATATAAACCAGCCTGGACACACAGTGAGTCAACTGCTTAGATTTGGGAAGTGAACAACGACTTTCTGTATATTCTACTATAGTTCTTTCATTGACTTTCCACAGCACTTCTTCGTGACTAGCACAAACGAGGACTTTCTGTATATTCAACTACCAGGTATGCTTTAACTTTCCACAGCACTTCCTTGTGACTAGCACAAACGAGGACTTTCTGAATATACAACTATAATTTTCACCTTAACTTGGCCAAGATTTATATTTTAGCAGCTTAATTCAGTAGCAAAAAAGACAGGAACAGCTCTACATCCCTTCCACAGCACTTCTTCGTGACTAGCATCTCTAATTTTAATCTAGTCATAGCTAAATGCTTAAAATTCAAAGATGGTAATTTAAAGTCAAGCTAAACTCTTCCCACAGCACTTCTTCGTGACTAGCATGGTAATTTTAGGCCAAAGTTAAACCCTTTCTACAGCACTTCTTCGTGACTAGCATGGTAATTCCTGGCCAAAGTTAAACCCTTCCCACTTCATGTAGCATAGTAATTTTAGGCCAAAGTTAAAGCCTTTCTATAGCACTTCTTTGTGACTAGTATGGTAATCTTAGGCCAAGTTAAAGCAGAAAGAGCGATGAAGTTTTAACACATTACCAATTTTCCTGGAGCCTAAGATTTTTCCTTGACAGCAGAGTTTATTTTGCTGTCTTGACACCATCTTCAAAAATATTGTTAGAAGTCAACTCACCTGAAAATATAGAAAAACATTAGTTGGTTTGTTTTCATTTGATGGGACTGAACCACTCCCTACACTGAAATATAAGATATGGTTACTGAGGTACCAGACACCAAAACACTAGACCATAAGGCACCCCAACCCACTGCACCACCAGGCACCTTAACCCACTAACCTAATCTAAACTAAACTACCAAGCACCTCAACCCACTAATCTAATCTAAACACCCACTAACATACTAAAACACCTGCCAACTGGATCATCTAAAGATCAGTTTAAATTCCATACCTACACAAGAGAGTATCTTCATGGACCTGCGGCAAAACTACTGCAGCCCCTTCTTTTAAAATGTTCTCTTTGAAATGTAGTGTGTGTGAAATTGTTATATTTAAATACCTCATTATGGCCAAAATTGAAACAAACTTGCTAAATAATCATCTACCAACACCTGACGTCAAATTAACTCAAAACTCAGGCAGGGTAACGTTGTATTTCATAAAAAAACACTCGGAGCTCTTCACAGCCTTGGAAAAAAAAAAAATTACCACATACACCTGTCCTGTTCACTGCAGGCAGAAACACCAAATATTCCAAAGCATATCTAGCTGGACCACCTTACCCCACTAAACCACCAGGCACCTACAGTAAATCTATCTATTGCCAGACGCCTCAATCCCGTACGGGGTGGCCACAAACAAATCACCATGTCGCTCTGTCCCCCACCATTTCACTGCCCTGCTCCCAGCTCACACCCCCCTCTCTCATATACCTCTCCACTCCATCCCTCCATCTCATCCTCGCCCTCCCACTCCCTACAGTAAACACAGTAGCAAACACACCCACCTAAATTCCAAACATCAGCCAATGGAAGCACCTTAACCCACTAGACGACATCAACGACAAAGGCGACGGCCAAATTTTTAAGGACGGCAAAAACTGTAAACACTGCTAATACCTAGAAATAATCCACCATACTCCCTGTGTCCTTTATCTACCTACCTAACTATACCTACCCATCTACCTATCTATCTACTGAAATATGCCTTGAGACAGTATTTTAAAGTCTGTGTTACAGCACATGAAAGAAAGCTAGAATAACTTTTTTACATCTTTCCACCACTCACTGAAACATGCCTAGACACTGTATTTAAAAGATTGGCACTGGCACAAAGAAACTTATTTACAGTCACTGGTAAAAAAGGAAAGTCACAGGCAGGAGGAGAAACAATCACAGGCAGAAGGAGAAACAATCACAGGCAGAAGGAGAAACAATCACAGGCAAAATGAAAAACAGTCACAGAAGGAAAAAAAACACTCACGGGCAGGAGAAATATAATTGTAATTCCTTAACTCCCTTTGCACCTCTTCCTTAGTGATTTATTTTTGGTTTTATTCTTGCTATCAACATGCAAATTTACAACTCATGGAGGACCTAAACTCATGCAGGACCTAAGATCATTATGTTTGAAGGACTTATATAACAGGACAGTAAGTTATAACAAGCACAATAAATCAATTAGGAAGAGGTGTTAGGGGTTAATGAAAGCTATACCTTCCACTTTAAAATGTATATAATTAAAATCTGTAGTTATTTGACTGAAAAATGTACCAATGGATATTATAAAAGTATGAATTTGCATAAAAGACAAGGCTTTACTGTCAACACTGCTGTCTCTAGAATAAACAGCTAAGGAAGAGGTGTTAGGGAGCATCCTTTTAAATGCAGGGGTCTCCAACTGACTTTGGTTTAGCCCCTTGAATAAATTGCTAAGGAAGATGTGTTAGGGAGCTTCCTGTCCTTTGTTTTAATCCACTCCTGCCAACACCCAATGATTTTATACAGCTCTGGGGATATTTTCTTTAGTGAAGGGGTAATACTGACTATACCAAATTTCTGTTCCCAGTCTCCAAACCATAATTAACACTACATGGAGGAGTTAAAAAGGAAACAAGGCAGAAGGGGTGACAGTGAGCATTCCAGGGATATGGCTGTTACCACTGCCAGTTTAATTTCCACACAGCTACTGCAGATAATTCCACTTAGCAAAAGAGTTTTTAACACATTCTTGCACCTTTTGCTTCCTCTGGTATTTAAGCAGTTTTTTTAATATCTTTTGAGGCAAATTTTTTTTATAACATCTTTTGAGGCAAATTTTTGTGAATAACATCTTTTGAGGCAAGTTTTTTTTAGAACATCTTTTGAGGCAAGTTTTTCTGAATAACATCTTTTGAGGCAAATTTTGGACCAACATGTTTTACGGCAATTTTTGGAATAACATCTTTTGAGGCAATTTTTGGAATAATATCTTTTGAGGCAATTTTGGAACAACATCTTTTAAGGCAATTTTTGGAATAACATCTTTTAAGGCAATTTTTGGAATATCTTTTGAGGCAATTTTGGAATAACGTCTTTTAAGGCAATTTTTTGAATAACATCTTTTGAGGCAATTTTGGAATAACATCTTTTAAGGCAATTTTTGGAATAACATCTTTTAAGTGAATTTTTGGAATAACATCTTTTACGGCAATTTTTGGAATAACGTCTTTTGAAGCAAGTTCTGCAACCAACTGGCAATTAGCAAATCTAGTACCGTGTCCAGATTAAAAGAAAACTATACAAACTGATGTGCAGTACTCTCCACTAAGCCCATCAATGGATATTTCAACAGACTGGCATATAAGCTACAACACATTTAAGAGTGCTCACCTTTTTAGTGTCAGGCTGAGTTGCTCCCCCACATCAAAGGTAGTGGTGGTGGTGGATGTCTATCTGGCAGGGGTGGCCTCTGCTATCAAGCTGCCCCACCCCTCCAACAGACCTGGAGTACAAATATGCTTTAGAACTCATTAATTACAATAACAGTGCTACCTGAACACTTATTAAATCTTACAGTGAAGGCTATAACTGAAGGCTGTATCTAACCCATCCAATTCTGCTATAAGGCTACCCCTCCCCCACCTCCAACTGCCCTGAAGTAACATGCTTTAGAACAACTACAAAGACAGTGCTGCCTCAACACTACTGTAGTTAAATTTTATGCTGGACATAACTAAAGGCACTATCTAACCTATCCAACAAGGAATACCTGTTAATATTGTCCCTATCCCTCAAAAAGAGGATGGTGGACAGAAGGTAATTTCAGCCTGATGTCCCCAAGATTCACGTACAGCTAAGCGTAAACCCACACATGACTTAGGGCTTTAGTAATTACGTTCCTCAGTCAAACAGATTAACACCCAGATTTGCCTGGTAACCAATGTATCTATTCCTATACACTATAATTCCCTGTTCATGTTAAGCTGATGCAAAAAGTGAACTATCTAGGTTGTGACAGTCTGGAATTAAGGTATTTTGTGACAGTCTGGTATTAGGGTATTTTGTGACAGTCTGGTATTAAGGCATTTTGTGAGTCTGGTATTAGGGTATTTTGTGAGTCTGGTATTAAGGCATTTTGTGACAGTCTGGTATTAAGGCATTTTGTGACAGTCTGGTATTTGGGTATTTGACAGTCTGGTATTAAGGTATTTTGTGACAGTCTGGTATTTGGGTATTTTGTGACAGTCTGGTATTAAGGTATTTTGTGACGGTCTGGTATTAGGGTATTTTGTGACAGTCTGGTATTAAGGTATTTTAAGTTACAAAAGGACACAAATCCGTAACAATACAATGCAAAAAATAACGAACTCCATCTTCAGACTCTTAACCGTGAGAAAAATTACAGTATCTTCCTAAAAATTCTTGTCTGATGGAACCGGTCTAATCATCTTTAGTACAAAACTGACTAAACCTCATTAACTTTATACTTGGTGAGGTAGGAATGAGTCTCCTTGGTAACTAATTGTTTTCACTGGACAGTACCAACACTTCATCAATACTGTACACTTCATCAATACTGTGTTGTTGTTCTTTCGCCATACTCCATAATCCTGTAGGGGGTGACTGCAAGCAAAATACCTCTACATTGCCCTGTCCTCTGTCATTTGGACGCCCTCCCTCCAACTCACACCCCCTCTCTCTCCACTCCATCTCACGCCTTTTCCTCCTATCTCTCTCCACACCATCACTCCATCTCACACCTCTCCCTCCCATCTCTCTCCACTCCATCTCCAACCTCTCCCTCGCATCTCTCTCCACTCCACTCACCCTTGCTTTATAAATACTACACTCTGAAAATGCTTAGGGAAATTATCAGGCAAAACCAATGCATTAACAGTACGCCACTTATCTAAACAGACATCTGCCACTCCTCCACTCATAGGCCCCTCGCTACTCCACTTCTCCAGGCAGTCTCCCACCACTCCTGCACCACAATCACGCTGCCCTCTCTCTGGAACCACTCTTGACACTTCCCTCACCCCCACACAAACCCAGGCCCACCACGACGCCACTGCAATGAGTACAGAAATATAGTACCGGTGCAAATAATATACAGTAGAAAATACTACCTGGCCTTTTCATTTATTACAATTTCAAATGATCTGAATAAGCTTTAAAACAACTAAGGAGCGTTTACAATAAAGATAAAATCAATATATCCATCACATAAGCAATTAACGGAATGATTAAAGGAAAAATACCTTACCAAAACCAACACGTCCCTTACCTTCAACAGTTCACGCCAGACTGACCAAAAGCCGGCGAAATTCCACCTTCCCTCAAATCCTTTCCCTCCACTTGTTTCCTCCCCCCCACACTACGTCTCCCCCCTCCACTACCCTGCCTGTATCCTCCACCTCCCTTCCTCCACTCCCTCTCTTTTTTCCTTAATTTCCTTTCCTTTCCTTGTCCTTCCACCTTTTTATTATCCTTCTTCACCTCTTCCTCCTCTCTGAAAAGCACACTTCCTTCCTCCCCCTTACCCCATCCCTCCCCTCCACTTGTTTCCTCCCTCCCTCCCCCTCCTACACTAGTTTCCCCCCCCCTCCACTACCCTGCCTGTTTCCTCCACCTCCCTTCTTCCTCCTCCTCTCCTTTCCTCCACCCCCTCCCTTCCTCTTTTTCCTTTCCCTTCCTTGACCTTCCACCTTTTTACTAACCTTCTTCACTCTTCCTCCTCTCTAAAAAGCACACTTCCTCCATCCCCCCTCCTCCTTTTCTTCCTTCCCCCCCATCCCTCCCCCTCCATCTCCCTCCCTCCTTCCACCTTACCTCCTTCCTCCCCTCTCTCCTCCTTCCTCCCTCCCTCTCATTCTCCCATTCTCTATGACTTTCTAACACAGACCACTCCATATTGTAAAAGGTGAAAGGAAGTTACTGTAGAAATGTATTAATTTACAACGCTATACTGTACTAACATCTACATAATTCAGTAAAATCAGTTGACGTTAAAATGAAGTAAATGAGTTGGAAGGGTATTAAGTGGCAAGCAAGTACGTTGCTAGGTTGGTAAGTAGGTAGGCACTGTAGTAGCTAAGTGAACGTAAATTATGACACCCTCGGTCTTTACGGATTTAAGGACAATCACATATTGAGGAACAAGAATTTCAACTTAGGGAAATTTAAAGTGATAAGCCTGTTAAACTTATGTATAAACTGATCCGTGAACCCAGTCAGGGCTCTTGTCTGGCGAGCCACACACGCAAATGCGAAGTATTTTTCCCCCTCGGCGAACAAACTTTACCTGCAAGTCGTTTTTTGGCGAGAAAATACATCCACTTCAAAACCCGGTAAACTACAAAATATGCAAATGTCATTTAAACGAATGTTTAAAAATTGACCAGCCACCAACAATACACACATGCAACAAACCCCATTATAAGATTCTAATCATCACAATATGTAAATAAACATACTTATTGCTCATAAAAAATCTCGGCTCGTAGTCAGTTTGGCTGCTACAAATATATTTGGCTGGTAAATCTGAAACCTTAAGAGCCAAATGGCTGGCAACCATCAGAAGCCAGCAAGCGCCCCGCCAGTGGACTGCAGGCTGAAATTACCGTTCTAATTTTGTCCATCATCCTCCTTTCTGGGGATTGAGAGGTAACTGAGGGGCATTTATATAACCAGGCAGTTAAGATGGCCAATACACAAATAACAGATCTTCACTGGAAATTCCTTACCTTTTGAAGCAACTGGTACTTAGTCAGGCCGCACGTACTATATAGCACTTTGAGTCAGTCCGCACGTTAAATAATACTTCCACATAATTCCCCGGCACTAGACTCCTCACAAGCACTCCACGCATCTTTACAATAATCCCGGGTACGTAGAAATCACTGTAATACGCGTCTTTACCGCCGATTAAGGGAAAAATTTGAACTGCGTAACACTAACAAGCCAACACAAGCCATGACCGACACGAAAGAGCGAAGATACCGCGTGTTGCAGTCATTTATTTATTTCTTGGTTAAGAGGCAGTTAATAGCCTAAATTTTTACGTTGCAAAATAAGAATATTAACTTTATTTTTCCCAATTCGCTCTAAAAATGAAATTAGTGAATATTTGAAGCTAAAAACATCGAGTCGAGAAACTTTTTGCGCATTCATAACACAATTTTGTACCTTATTTTAGCATATAATATACCGAGTAAGAGATTAATTTTTCCCCTTCATAAAATTATTGGTAAAAAATACTCTAAACGTTATTAATATTTTTTTCCCCACCTGCCCGACCATGAGGACGGAAATCGAATGCTGACTGGCGAAAGCTGTCCTCTCCTCAAACCCAACCTAATATATAAGGATTTATTACTTTGCCTATTTGTTTTACGCAGAATAATGATGGTTGTTGTGAAATTCAGATTATCTGGGTCATCATTTTCTGTAAGTTATTCATCGTTAAAGTAAATGAATCACAAATAGTGATGTTATAACTGACCTTTACAGAAAATTTCACTCATCCATCTCTTCTGTTAGGATTTTTAAATACCTGTTACCTTGACTTTGCCATCATATATTTTACATTAGATTGTATTTTGATGACTGAATGTCATGAGTATGGAATAAATCCTTCGTAGAGAGCTAAATTTGAGCGGGAGGGAAATACAGACCCTCATCCCAGAATCCAGGACATACAGCGTTGCTTTGGTATCAGAGCTTTGGTAAATGAAACTTAATTCGACCTGAATTTAACGTGATAAGCATGTGATTCATTCCCAGACATATTGCTGAGACGAAGGTGGTGGGTGAGTCAGAAGGGTAGTCAGCACGCATTCCCAGCCCCTCCCGCTGACTCCACATCGGCTCAGCATCCATGTTAGCAAATTGGCGGGAATATTGCAAGACCAGAGAGTATATACAAGTTTCTCAGGCACTTATATTACTACGATAGAAAAGGCTACCACACGAATACGAATGAGGATACAGTGCATGAGGGAAAAAGTACAAAAGGTGTAGATGCTGAATTACATGGACTTCGCTAAATTGGGCACTATAGATGGTTTCGCTAAAATCAAGCAAAATACGTGGTTACGCTAAAATAAAGTGAAAAATATTTGGAAGCTATAATGAAACACCAGATGGGAGATCCTTAATATGAACAACAAGGCGCGTGAAATTCCTTAGGCGTGACTGACTGATCGTGCCTCACCGACAGATGCTAAATTATCTTAAAAAAAAAAAAAAAAAACAGTTCATAGTTTCGAAAGCTGACTGAAACTCCGAACCTGACGATACGTACTTGTAAACAAAGAAAATTTTATGATGCTAGGACTGAAACTTTCAACACCAAAAGCCACTTAAAAGTATATTAGCAATTACTTTATCATGAAGGATGTAATAAAACTTGATTATCGTTATATTAATGTAAAGGAAAG